>ML103848.1:0-75881 GCA_003697995.1 Taxidea taxus jeffersonii
CCCCCCCCCCAAGACCCAAAGAGACCCACATCAAGGCACAATATAATTTGTCAAAAGTTAAAGATAACAAGAGAATCTTAAAAGCAGCAAGAAAAAAAAAAAAAAACCAGCAACTTGTCACATGCAAGAGACCACCTCTTATGAACCCAGAAGGGTTTTGAGCAGAAATTTCGCAAGTTAGAAGAAAGTGGAATGAAATATTCAAAATGCTGAGAGAAAAAATTTCCAATCAAGAATACTTTACCTGGTAAAGTTATCATTCAGAACCGAAGGAGAAAAAAAATTTTTCCAGGCAAGCAAAAGCTAAAGGAGCTCATCACTACCAAACCAGTCTTACCAGAAATATTAACAGAATTTCTTTAAGCTGAAAATTCAGAATGCCATTAGTAACAAGAAAATATGTGAAAGAATAAATTTCACTGGAAAAATAAATACAATAAAGGTAGTGGGTTAATCATTTATAAAGTTAGTATGAAAGTTAAAAGACAAAAGCAGTAAAAGTCAATATGATTATAATAAGGGATACACAAGATAAAAAGATGTAAAATGTGACATTAGAAACATAAAATGTGGGTGAAGGGCACAGTAAAAATTTTGAGCTTTAGAATGGGATCAAATTTAAGTTTTCAACTTAAAATAAAGTTATAGGCATAAGTTGTTAAAAGTAAGCTTCATGGTAACAACAAAGCAAAAACCTATAGTAAATACACAAAAGACAATGGACTATAAGCATATCACCAAAGAAATTCATCAAACCACAAGAAAGTAAGAGAAGAAGAACGAAACAGAGAAGAACTATAAAACACCAGAAAACAATTAACGAAATGTCAGTAAGTATCTACCTATCGATAACTGCTTTGACTATGAATGGACTAAATTCTCCAGTGTAAAGATATAGAGTGGTTTAACTGATAAAAACAAACAAACAAACAAAAAAAACAAAAAAAACCACAACCCTTATCTATATGTTATTACAAGAGACTCACTCTTTTAAAATATATTTTATTTATTTATTTGACAGACAGAGATCACAAGTAGGCAGAGAAGCAGGCAGAGAGAGAGGGGGGAAGTTGGTTCCCTGATGAGCAGGGAGCCCAATGTGGGGATCGATCCCAGGACCCGGGGATCATGACCTGAGCCGAAGGCAGAGGCTTTAACCCACTGAGCCACCCAGGCACCCCATAGACTCACTTTTGATGTAAGGACACACAGAGACCAGATGTGAAGGGATGGAAGGAGATATTCCATAAAAATAGAAATGAAAAGAAAGCTAGAGTAGGTATACTTAATATCAGACAAAATGACTTTAAAACAAAGACTGTAATAAGTGACAAAGAAGGGCATTACATAATGATAAAGAGGTCAATCCAATAAGAATATGTAACATTTGTCAATATTTAGGCATCCAACATAACAACACCAAAATATGTGAGGCAAATACTAACATACCTAAAGACAGAAATTGATGACAATTCAATAATAGTAGGGACATTTAGTACCCCACTTAAATCAAAGGGTAGATCATCTAGACAGAAAATCAAAGCAGGAACATGGGCCTAAACAACATGTTGATCCAGATGGACTTAATAGATACATACTGAACATTCCATCCCAAAGTAGCAAAATACACATTCTTCTCAAGTACACATGTAATGACAAGCCTTAATAAACTTAAGATAAATGAAATCATATCAAGCATCTTTTATGAATGATGTGAAACTAGAATTTAATTACACAAAGAAAACTGGAAAATTCACAAATCTATAAAGGTTAAACAAAATGCTACTGAACAACCAATGGGTCAAAGGAAAAATCAGAATCCAAATAAAAATATACCTGGAAATAAGCAAAAATGGCAATGTCACATACAAAAATTTGTATTTTGAAGATGAAACCTCCTACTGATAAATGCCTACCTCAAGCAACAAGAAAAATCTCCAAGAAACAACTAACTTTATACCTCAAGGAAGTAGAAAGAGGATAAGGCCCAAAGTTAGTAGAAGTAAAGAAATAGTGATGATTGGAGGAGAAATAAATGAAATAGAAACCAAATAGACAATAAAGAAGATCAATGAAAGGAAAAGCTGGTTCTTTGAAAATAGAAACAAAATTGATAAGCTTTTACCTAAGCTCACCAAGAGAAAAAGAGGGGGCTCAAAGAAATAAAAAACAAAAGAGGAAAAGTTATAACTGATACCAAAGAAACACAAAGGATCATGAGAAACTATTATGAACAATTATATGCCACCAAATTAGACAACCTAGAAGAAATGGATAAATTCCTAGAAACATACAGCTTATCAAGACTGCATCATGATGAAAATAAATATGAACAGACCAATTACTAGCAAAGAGATTGAATCAGTAATCAAAAACCTCCCAACAAACAAGAGTCTAGGGCCAGAATGTTTTACTGGAAAATTCTAAGTGTTCAAAGATAAGTTAATACCAATCCTCATTAAACTCTTCCAAAAAATAGGAAAGGGGGGAACTCTTCTATACTTGTTTTATGAGGCTGGCATTACCCTGATACCACAACCAGACTAGGATGCCACAGGAAAAGAAAATTGCAGGCCACTATCCTTAATGAACATAAATGAAAAATCCTGAGTAAAATAGTAGCAAACCAGATTCAACAAAATATTAAAAGGATCATACACCATGTTCAAGTGGGATTTATTCCAGGAATTCAAGGATGGGCCAACATTCACAGATCAGTCAATATAATACACTAATTAACATAATGAAGGATATCTCTGTATCTTAGTAGATACAGAAAAGAGATTTGGGAGAATTCAGCATCCATTTATGATAAAAACTCTCAACAAAGTGGGTATAAAGGGAATGTACCTCAATATAATAAAGGCCATATGATAAGCCCACAGCTAACATCACACTAAATGATGAGAAGCTGAAAGCCTTTCTTCTATGATCAGGAACAAGACAAGGTGCCTGCTCTTAGCACTTTATTCAATATATTAAATATAGTGCAAAGCAGTTAGACTATATAAATAATTAAATGAAAATAAAAATGAAAAGTATCCAAATTGTAAAGAAAGAAATAAACTGCAAATACTGTGAATATTTGCAGATGACATGATATTATATATAGAAAAACCTAGAGATGCCATCAAAAAAACTGTTAAACTGATAAATTCAGTGAAATTGTAAGATATAAAATCAATGTAAAAAAATCTGTTGTGTTTCTGTACACTAATGTACTATCAGAAAAAGAAAATAAGGGGCACCTGGGTGGCTCAGTGGGTTAAAGCTTCTGCCTTCAGCTCAGGTCATGATCCCAGGGTCCTGGGATCAAGCCCCGAATCGAGCTCTCTGCTCAGTAGGGAGCCTGCTTCCCCTCCTCCCCTCTCTCTGCCAGCCTCTCTGCCTACTTCTGATCTGTATGTCAAATAAATAAATAAATAAAATCTTAAAAAAAAAAACGAAAATAAGAAACTGTCCATTTACACCTGGATCAAAAAGAATACAATACCTAAGAGTAAATTTAGCCAAGGAGGCAAAAGACTTGCATATTGATATCTAAAAGACATTAACAAAATCAATTCAAGAAGACACAAGTAAATGGAAAGATATTCCATGCTCGTGGATTGAAAGAACCAATAAAATGCCCATACTACTGAAAGCAATCTGTAGAGTCAAAAAAATCCTTTGACATTTTCTACAGAACTAGAAAAAGCAATTCTAAAATTTGCATGGAAGCACTAAAAACCCTGAATAGTCAGAGCAATCCTGAGAAAGAATAATAAAGCTGGAGACATGCTTCCTGATTTCAAACTATATTACAAAGAAATGGTAATTAAAACAATATTGGTATAAAAATAGACACTTAGATCAATGGAACAGAAATAAATTCATGAATATAAATATAGTCAATTTATTTATGGCAACGGAGCCAATAATATATAATGGGGAAAGAATAGTCTTTTCAATAAATCGTTCTGGGAAAACTAAACAGCCACATGCAAAACAATGAAATGCAACCATTATTTCAAATCTTATACAAGAATAAACTCAAAAATAGTTTAAAAACTTGAATGGGAGACCTAAAACCATAAAACTCCTACAAGAAAACATAGGGAATAAGCTCCTTCTCATTGGTCTTGGTGATGATTTTTCTTTGAATCTAACCCTAAAGGAATTTAAACAAAAGAGAAAATAAGTGGGACTGCATCATACTAAAAAGCTTCTGCACAGCAAAGGAAACCATCAACAAAGTGAAAAGGTCACCTACTGATAGGAATATTTGCAAATCATAAATCTGATGAGTGGCTAATATCCAAAATACACAAAGATCTCATACAACTAAATAGCAAACAAACAAACAAACAAACAAACAAAACAAAAACCAAACCAAAACAAAAAAACCCCAACCCAATCTGATTAAAAATAGGTGGAACACTGAATAGACATTTTTCCAAAGAAGACATACAGATGACCAAAAATACATGAAAAGATGCTCAACATCATTAATTATCAGGAAGATGCAAATCAAAACCACACTAAGCTATCACCTCTCACCTGTTAAAATGGTTATTATCAAAAAGATAACCAATAACAAGTGTTGGCAAGGATGTGGAGAAAGGGAATTCTTGTGCACTGTGGATGGAAATATAAATTGGTGAAACCACTATGGTAAATAGTGTGGAGGTTTTGGAAGAAGTTAAAAGTAAAACTACCATATGATCTAGCAATTTTATTTTTGGGTATTTATTTGAAGAAAATGAAAACACTAACTCAAAAAGAAAAAAAAATGATTCGTGAACCGCTATGTTCATTGCAGCATTATTTATAATATCCAAGATATTGAAACACCTAAATATCCATTGGTAGATGAGTGAGTGAGTAAAGAATCTGTGAGATTATATATATATATATATATATAATATATATATGTATATATGTGTGTGTGTGTGTGTGGTATACATTGTAATATTGTAATTATACATTGTAATTTTACTAATATTGACACATTGGAATATTACTCAGCCCTAAAAATGAGTGAGTTCTTGTCATTTGTCTCTACAACATGTAGAGAGCTTGAGGGCATTGTGCTAAGTAAAATAACTCAGACAAAGAAAGACAAATGTTATGTGATAGCATTTATATATGGAATCTAAAAAATAAAAAATAAAAATAAAAACAGAATACCAAGCTCACAGATACAGAAAATAGATCGGTGGTTTCCAGCGGGATGGGGTGGAGATTGGGGGAAATGGGTTCAGGGAGTCAAACAGTAAAAAGAAAAACAAAAAAACCCAAAAAATGTGCCAATGCTATAGATATTTGGTAAATGTTAGTTGAGCTGCATTGTCTGTATATGTTTTACAGTAAGCGCTAAAGAGGAAAAGATTATCTCATCTACTTTGTACTACCATTGGGTGCAGCAAGATATATACAGAAAATTTATAAATTTCTGATTGTGATGACACCTTTAGAAAGGGGAAAATATCAAAACATCTTAACACTGACATTAATCATATATTTCTATCCTTGATTATTAAAAAATTACCAAAGAATTATTCAACAAAGTTATGTTTTTCAGAAAGTTTATTTATTTCTCTGTTATTGAGATTTCCTGCATCAAACAGGCATAGTACCATCATTTTCAGTACGTTTTCAAGATCAAGCACCGAGTATATGGGCAATGTTCTAATTTAGAAGTAGAAATAGAGAAGATTTTTAGGAATGTAGTAATTCAGCTTTATGGAAAACAAGAAAATGACTCAATAAAACCATCTGGTCACTGAAAAAAAAAAAGAAAGAAAGAAAAGAAAAGAAAAGAAAAAGAAGGAAAGAAAAAAAATGTGTATGCCACACTTATGTGTCCCTGCTGTTTGAGTGGCCTAGCATGGTATGGGGCCTGCTTAAAATCACCACTAACAGCTGGTTACCATTCCGTTGCTATTGTTGGTGCCCAGTTATTTTCGGTTTGGCTTGGCACTGGCGGTGGCAAACATCTGCTAGGTGATGGCTCAATTTGTGGGTTCAGGTCTTTGGGATTTAAATGCCTCTGAATTTAAGGGTAATCTAGGCTTATGTGGGAGCTTCTTCAAAGTTGACCTGTATCTTTGCAAAAGGTTGCAAGCTGTCATGGTTTCCTGGCTTTTACATAGCTTGGACCTTCCTTATAGGATGGTTGCTGCCCCCTCAGGCTCCTCTGGTCCTAGAAGGACTTGACTGCCTCCTCTAAGTAGCAAAAGGAGGGTATTATTAATAACTTAGAGCAACTAGATAACTGCTTTTAATGGTTTCTAGATTTTTGCCACGTGAGGCTATCTTTGGTGAGAATTATATTTGCATACATATGTGTGCATTTGAGGCTGTGAATCACAGACATTTGCTGTGCTTTTAGCTCATGCTTTTACCAGGAATCAGCTAGACATTCGAAGTTGGCTTTGGAATTTGTTATATCTACTGCCAGGTCACAAGGTTGTGTTTGAAAGTTCAGGAGGTAAAAGGCCCAAATGGTAATGAAAGCAAGAAAAATATCATCTACTCTGGTTGAGGAACTGGTCAGTCTCATGTAATTATAGCTTCTTTTTTGTTCATATTTATTTTTTCCCCTATTTACAGTTCCTAGAAGTTAGAAAGTGCTTGCTTATATCCCACTGTTACCTTACCACCACCACCACCTTAAGACAAAGAAGTCATTTATTTTAGAAACCCAGTGGTCTTTAATATCTTTTCAATGTATGTTTGAGTTAATTTTAGAGTAGGAAGAGTAAATGAAATGCAATATTTACATTTTGCTAATTATCTTCTCTTGTTAGAAAGCTGCTATTTTGCAGAAAGAGAAATATGTTAAAAATGTACGTATTTTAACTATAAAAATCAATTGTCATAAATTGTATATATAGCAAATCACATGGGAAGTCTTTATTTCCTAATTTAAAAAAGCTGCCTCAAAGAAATGTTTCAGCACACAGAGGCACATGGGCCACTTGGCAGACAGCCTAATTGAAACCAAGGGCCCAGGAGAAGAGCTGAACTCTGCATCTGCTGTCCAGAACTGGCTGCACTACACTTTGAACCAGTGCTGATGGCTTTGTACACAAAGATCAAAATGAGTTTGTTTTATTCAGCGGGGTTGTGGAGGTGCACGTATTTTGGCTTCTGGATGCAATAAAGCATTGAGCTCTCAGATAAACAAACTATAAATCTAATCAAGCCTAGGCACAATGATAAGTAGATTGCTTGAAACGGAGAGGTGGGTTGTGGTGGTGGTGGTTGGGTGGGTGCGGGGGCAGGGGAGATGAGGGGATGAGAGCGAGAATGAGACAGAGCAAGAGAAACTCAGAAGATAAAATGGTCCAATCCCATTTTATGTGGTGGAGTACTAAACATGACTCCTGGTATGTTGCCAGTTTTAACAACTATTTCCTCTCCTTCTCCCCACCTCCCTCCTTTTTTTTCCTTGACATGTTGCAGTGAGATTTCAGATATATTCTCTATTAAAGACTGTCTTGGGAGCTACATCAGATTCCTTGAATGGAAGCAGGTAAATTATTGTAAAATATTTCTTCTTAAGTTGGAGTTTGAGGACTTTGAAATATTTCCCTATCCGTTTCTCAAAGCAATATGGGCAAATAATATGTAGTGTGTTCCTTACATGCTGTGTGTAGTCACCAGTTCCATTATCATGTAAACTTTATTTGTCCCCAGTTATGTGCTTGGAAGTAAAACAAAAGAACGATGACTATTTCTTCTTAAACGTGTTTAGATGCAACCACTCCTAAGCATAACTTGAGTATTTCAGCTATGATGAAGAAATGGAAAGGTGTCATTGATTTATTCATGTGCGTTGGATGCTTTGGCCCACCGTACTATTTCAAATATTGTTGGAATCAATCCATTTCCTTACTTTACTAAGTACCTGCCAGATAAATCTCCAGATATGATAAAATATGTGTCCATTAGGAATGACTGAATTCCACAACTAGATTTCACCTGAAATCTCAATGAGAAGTTTTCATTTAAAGTGAATGTCATAGGTTGACAGGTTTAAAAATTGCCCGAGAAATAAATAACAGTGATTTAGAAATTTCCTCCAGTAATATAGGAATCTTGGCTGTACAATAAAAAATAAATTTCTAGAAAGTGGACACCTCTAATCTGAATAACTAAGTAGATATTTACAGCATAGTTAATTGATTTTCTTAAAAAAATCTTTTTTATTAAGATATATAATATTGAGATATATAATTCACTTACCATAAAATTCATGCTTTTCAAATGCATACGTTGTTTTTAGTATATTCACAAAGTTGTGCATCCAGCATTTCTTTCTAACTCCAGAACATTTTTTTAAGAGTTTATTTTTAAGTAATCTCTATACCCAATGAAGGGCTCAAACTTGCAACCTGGAGATCAAGAATTGCATGCTGTACCAACTGAGCCAACCAGGTGCCCCTAACTCCAGAAATTTTCATCACCTTAAAAAGAAACACTATGCTTATTAGCAGTTTGTTGTGGAATTTATTGATAGAAATTTCAGGGAACTAGTACTTACTTTTAACTTTTAATTTGAATAAAGTTTCATTTATAGTTCAGAAAAGTCAATTTTGATTATTCCAATTTCCAAGTTATTAAGTTTTCTTACTGTAGATAACCAAAATATTTCAAGTATGTAGTGAAATGTAGCAGAGTTTAGAGAATTCAGTACTAAAATGGATAGCTTATTGCATGAATTACCTAAGTCACTTAGCATCTCAAAGTTTTCATCTTACTGCATGTGAGCCAAGCAGGCTAATGAATTGAACTGAGTACTACATTGTCCACAGCACCATGCTAGGAGTCATGTTCCTTGTTCAAAACATATATAGAAAGTTCAATAATGATTATTATAATAATTTTCATGATATTAAGGAAAAATAGAAAAAAGAAAATGATGACGATGAGGAAAAATATTTCATTGATCATCCTACTGTGTAAGGAATTTGTTTGTTATGCTTCTTGGTTAGTAATTCATTTATTCTCAGGACAACTCAAGTACATGCATAGTATAACATATTATTGAGTGTGATGTGGATTCAAGCAGTAGAAACCAAATCTGTTTAACCGCAGAAAAACAGTGAGTTCATTGGAAATATACTAGAGGCTCCAGACTCCATGGGAGTACAAATGACCAGGATTGTTAATTAGAAGGAAATTATAGAAGACTGGGCAGCAGAAATATAGCAGTAGTTACACTTCAGGTATAATAAGAAGCCATGTCACTGCCACTCCTGATGCTGTAATGAATATGACCTCCTACTTTCCTGATATCATTGCATTAATTGCTCAAGATTCAGCAACCAAGAAAAAGCATCTGATTTACTGAACTTGTATTAGGTGTCCACTCTGTGGAGAAAAAGGGAGGAACAAATCGGTTTGGCATCTGTGATAGTTAATTTTATGCATCAACTTGACCAGGCCACAGTGCCCTGTTATTTGATTAGATGTTATCCTGGATATTTCTATGAATATGTTTTTAAATGAAATTAATGTTTACATCAGCAAACTTTGAATAAAGCAGATTACTCCCTGTAATGTGGATGGGCCTCATCCAGTTAATTGAAGGCCTTACTGGAATGAAGACAGAGCCTCTCCCAGAAAGAAGGAATTCTGCTAGGAGACTGCCTGTGGGCTTGAACTGAACTTTTCCCTGGTCTTCACCTTGCTGGCCTAACCTATTAGATTTTGGACTCACCAGACCACACAATAACATGAGCCCAATTCCTTAAAAAAAAAACCTCTTCTATCATACACACATACATATGCACATACATACACCTCTATTGGTTCTATTTCTCTGGAGACCCTAAACACAGCGTATTTTGTAGGAGGTGGCTAAAACATTGAACGAGTTCTACAAAATGAGAGATTACCAAATAAATTTGGATCACTAAAAGGAAAAAAGGGCCTCAATGATGAACATTCAAAAAGCAGGAGATGTCCATTACACTTAATACTATGTGAAGATAGTGTCTAAATTCTGAGGGAGAGGAACTCAGAATTAGCTTCAGAAGTTAATCTGGAAATAAGTCACAGGAAAATATTTTCTAAAGGAAGAGAGACATGAATTGAAGGAGCAGAAGGAAAAAGATATTCTAAGTCAGGGGAATGAATAAAGATGGGCTCGTGATCTTCCACTGAGGTGGCAATATGATGTTTTATATGGAGGAAATAATGCTGTTCTAGACCTTTGAATAGCCTGGAAGTCTCCACTTTTTGCCTCTTGAATGCCAGTTATAATTTAAGAACTGCAGCTACCCAGAAACCTCCATGCTACAGGTCCAAGCCCTATGGAGAGGCCCTGAAGAGAGGGAGAGAGATGCCAGACACAAAAGGAGTGGTTAGGTGAAAACATGGAAGCAAAAACATTTTTTAAGAAGTGTATTCTCCAGGGGCACTTGGGTGGCTCAGTCAGTTGGGCATCCAACTCTTGATTTTGCATGAAGTCAGATCTCAGGGTCATGAGATTAAACCCAGTGTTGGGCTCTATGCTCAGTGCAGAGTCTGCATGAGATTCTCTCCCTCTGTCCTACATCTGCTCTTCTCCTTATCTTTCTAAAATAAATAAATTTTAAAAAATCATTTAAGAAAAGTGTACTTTCCAGCTATTCTAACTGTCCAAACTGAAGTCAAGAAAATCAAAGATGAAACATCAAAATGAGCCTTTCTTGGGCACTTTAGCTCTAAATTATAAACTGCATCAAATGGTCATTTATGTCATATAGTTTTGGGGATAGTTTATCAATGCAAGATTTCTGTCACATATGCCATCCATTTAATGTGATACTCTAAAATATTGGAGATATACAAACAAAGTCAGGGGAACAGATGAGGTTCTTGAGGGTACAGTTTAGAGAATGTAAAAGGCAAGCCTGAGGTTTAGATGTACCAGTATTTAATGGTTAGGGGTAAAATACCCCACATGGTGAGAAGACAACAAAATGGTCAGAAAAATTAGAATTAAACTTGGAGAAACTGTGACTGGAGTGCAAGATATTAAAAGGGGCAGTTGGGATATATATATATATATATATATATATATATATATATATCCCAACTGCTGCATATATATATGTAGCAGAGAGCACGGTTCAATGAAGATGATTCATTTTGTTGAGATTAATACTGGTTTTGTTACAGAGAAATTTTATTAGAGTAAATAATGAAACTAAATTAGAGTGAGAATGAGATTTGGTTTAGGTATAAGTTTAACCATATAATGGTATATGAGACTATTAACAATGATATGTAAGCCTTCTCAAAAGCAAAAGAAACAAAAATGTAACATATACTTTACTAATAGAAATTTATTTTATAAATGACAAAATTTAGAAATAAAACATATATTTATTTTTATGTTATAAATTATATGTATGAATTTATCTGGTAAATTTAAATTTGTAGAACCTACAAAGAAAATATACAAGAAGGTTAAAACTTTTAAAGAAAATAATTTTTTGAAATTTGGACTTATGGTCCAAATTAATGGCTACTGTCTTGTATCATTAGTCCATTCATTTGAATAGTTTGATTTGATCACACAGTACTGAGATGTTCTCTTCACGTGTCCACTGTTATAAAATTAGATATGTATAGATCTGAACACCTAAAAAGACCAATGCAAAGTTATCAACATCCTAGTGAATAACACATTTGCAAGAAGTTCAAAATATACATAAAGATTGTGAAGTTTTATACTAAAATTGGCATTAAAATTATTTAGCATTGGAGGCAGGATTAGTATCACAGGTTCTCCAGTGTGTAAAAATATGTTATATATTTTATTATCCATTTTTATAGTTTTAAAAATTCTCAAAATAGGTCTAGAAATTCTATTTCTGTCAAACATTTGTGTGACTGTTGAAGTTGCTCTTACGGCTACTATGGAAAACTACTGGTTTAGATAAACAAAGGGAAATATTCGAAGCACTTTGTTTTCTGGAGAACTATTTTGGATATAAAGCAATTTCATTTGGATATAAAGTTATATTCTCCATGATATAGTCTATTCTTGTTTTATATTTAATTATTTGTGGTTTCACCAAATTTTAAATTAATGTGTTCTTTAATTTTTTTAATAAAACTTCTCATGAAAATTGGGAACTTTCTTTCAGTATTATCTGCTTTCTAGAACCTTTTGACCCTTTTTGGAAAAAAACCTTGATAGCCAGCTGTATGGCTCTCTAAATTCTACTCAATACCATGCAAGGACAATGGGATAGTCTTTCAGTTTGCTTATATTATTAGCTATTATGTCAGTATTAAAGATATCAGGAGGCATTTTAACCTCATAGATGAGGCACACTGTAGCTAAATAAATACTGTGACACCTGTTTGTCTCAATCAAGACTTTGCATATCATTAGCAAAGAAGCATGTTGTGGCTTGAGTGGAGGTTCAGTCATATCTACTTCAAGGTTGGAATTGTCCTAACTGTGCTAATAGCTATGTAATATGGACACCTTTGTTTTAGATACAAGAAGAGAGATATTCTGATGCTACAGTTTGTGAAATGTAACACCATTATCTGATTCTTTTATTAAGTGCAGTTGTTCACACCTAACCACGTATTTATCATCTTGCATTGTTATGTCAAGATATTTATTCTCTAATGGAATCTTAATAACTTTATGTGAGAGGCCTTGTCTCCCCTATTTGACTATAAGCTCTTTGAAAACAATGGGAAATGTCTCATAATTTTAGTTGCTGCTCTGTACATAGTAGTTTTAGGCAGAGACTAGGAATACAATGGAGGTTAACTAACTGATATAATGTTTATTGAGCTCCTATATCATACCAGTGGCTATGCTAAGTGCTATATGCACAATAGTGATATGGCATAGGTTCTACCCCCTTAATAAGTTGTAAAAGTAAAAAGTGTGTGTATATATATATATATATTTCATATATATATAAAAGTAGTGAGCTTTAGAACTTACTTGAATTCCAAACTTGTAATATTACTGATTTTATTGTAGATAATCCAGTGTTTATTGTTCATTTACCAAAAAACATTCAGTATTAATATAATTATGAAAATATGGAGCATAACTTTTTGTTAGGAAGATTGTCATGTATTATAATTTTTTAATATAGGTGTAATAACTTAGGAAGACATTTGTGAAAAATCTTTTTATTATTTATTTATTTATTTATTTGAGAGAAAGTGCATGAGCAGGGGGAAGAGCTGCGGGGGAAGCAGACTCCCCACTGAGCAGGGAGCCTGATGCAGAACTCAATCTCAGGACCTCAAGATCATGACCTGAGCTGAAATCAGACACTTAGTTGACTGAGCCATCCAGGCGCCCCTTGTGGAAGCCTAATTAAAAAATCTGGATGGCCCTGAATCCCATGGAATCTGAATCTTCCTTTAGGCTTCTACTCAGTAGTATCTCTTCTTCTTCTTCTTTTTTTTAAAAGATTTTATTTATTTAACAGATAGAGATCACAACCAGTGAGAGGCAGGCAGAGAGAGAGAGAAGGAAGCAGGCTCCCTGCTGAGCAGAGAGACCAATTCGGGGCTCGATCCCAGGATCCTGGGATCATGACTTGAGCCAAAGGCAGAGGCTTTAACCCACTGAGCCACCCAGGCGCCCCGTTGTAGTATCTCTTCTTAACACAGGCTCTGGCCCAGGATTTCCCATTGGTCAATATGGACTAAAGATCATTTGTTAAGGCCAGATGGAAAATAAAGGAAGAGAGATTTAAAACCTGGTGGTATGGTAAAATAAAGTTGGAGTGCATGGGGACCCTTATGTTTTGTCCTTCCCTTTATTTCCCAGAACCTCTCAGATTCATACATGAAATAGAGAGTCTTCTAGGGTTAAACTCTGAACTTCTAAAAAATGGTAAATCTTAAAAATTAAACCAATTAGAAAATTATTGGTGGAGTTGTTAAAATACTTGAAATACAGAGTATTTGGAAAGATGGGCAATTTAACCTCCCATAGTGATAAACTTGAAGATAGTGTATAGTCAAACACATAGATAAATGACTTACTATTGGCAAATGCTATACCCTAAGCAGTACTTAGTCCTGTCCTGACTATACTGTTACTATTCAGATGTTACAGGCTTCAGAGAGCTGTGGTAGGGTGTGGATGGATTAATGTGAATTCCAGTTGCTGGCATCTGAATTACTGTAGTTGTGAATTCCTTGATCTAGAACCCTGAAATAAACCTGGAATCTGAAGTAATGTTAGTGTAAGATAAAGAAAAGAGGACAAGAAGATAATTATTACAGTGATTTTCACTTGTAAATATTGATTTAGTGAAGTATTTTGATTCTTAAATGGAATTTTTTCCTTATCTGCAAGTATATATGAATTAACTGTGACTTAGATATGTAAGAAGGTATATGGTCTTTTCAGTGGAATTTAAATTTCATAATGCAATAGAGACATTTTCTAATATTGATATAAATGATTAGTCTTATAAGGGATATTGAATAAAGAAATAAAGTGAGAGAAACTTATTTTAAATAAAGAATCAGATATAGCTGAGAAATGTCAATATAATGAACAATATTTTGTCCTCATAGTCATAAATAGCAAATAGAGTTCTTAGCTTGGGTTATATTGTACTATGTTATCTCAGTGAAAAGTGTTACAACATTTTAGCATCTATATATATATATATATTTAAAGATTTTATTTATTTATTTGACAGAGAGAGATCACAAGTAGGCAGAGAGGCAAGCAGAGAGAGAGAGGAGGAAGCAGGCTCCCCACTGAGCAGAGAGCCCGATGCGGGACTCGATCCCAGGACCCTGAGATCATGACCTGAGCTGAAGGCAGAGGCTTAACCCACTGAGTCACCCAGGCACCCCTAGCATCTATGTTTTTGGTGAGCATTATTGATTGATATTTTTCCTTTCTTCTAGATTGTTGATAATAGTATAGATACAGTCTTTGTATTTACAAAAAAAAAAATTTGACCTTAACTATTTTTATGTTAATCTAAACTTATAAACCAGTAATACAAATGGCAAACATATTCTGTTTACTAAAAGGAAGATCAAGATTAAGCTTACAAAAGGGCAAACAATTTATTCCTTTGAAGTTGGCTTTCCCTGGTCAAAAGATCTTTTTCAGGCTTAGAAAACTTTACATTTTCAAAATGAGTATTTCACGCTTCACTCTTCAAGTCAAAAATTCTCACAAAGGGACTTGAGTTGGAAGACAGAGAAGATAGTGGCAGAGAACCCTAGGTTCATCTTCTCCCACGAACACAACTAGGTAACTACCAAATCATCCTAAATACCCTTGTAATCAACCCGAAGACTGACAGAACAAACTCCATAACTAAAGGGAAAGAAGAATTCACATGATAGGAAATGCAGAAGGAGAAATGGATTTCAGGTGCTGTGGAAGGGAGAGAGCTGTGGTCCCAGAGAAGGGTGAGGGAGAGAGAGAGGGAAGAGCACTAGGGGTACACACAAATTGAATGTTTTCCCAAAGCCATTGGCTAGGAAAATGAGAGGGGCTGAATTTTGTGAATTTTTGTAATCAGGAGGACTTAAAGCCTGTAATTTTAAAGGTAGTGGGCTTGCCTGGGATAGAGCCTGGAGTGCACCGCTCTGTTCCTGGAGAGAAGGCAGGCAAACAACCTGGGGAAGATGGCATGGAAACAGAGATCTGGTCTGAAGAATGCCTGGGCACACAAGGAGTAGATTCTTCTCTTCTCGTCTTGTCTCGTCTCTTCTCTTCCCTTCCCGTCCCTTCTCTCCTCTCCTCTCTTCTCTTCTCCTCTCCTCTCCTTTCCTCTGAACATATCTCTGAGAGGTAGTATTCACAGATGTTTCTCAGAAAACAAAGGAGCTGGCTTGGAGCCATGTCCCACCCCTCACCCTCACTTTAGTATAAACACGGAGCCACCTGGAGGAATCTGGAAAACTCTGGCAATGGCTGCTTAACTTGCTTACACCAAGCCCCACACCCCATCCTCTGTGCTCTGGAACAACCACCTTTTTCAGTCAAGCTTGCCTCAGTCCCAATGTGGTGGGCCCTACCCCAGAAGACAAAGATAAATCCCTGCCCACAACATGTCTCCTGACCAAAGAATTCTGTAGGCCTCATTTCTGCTGAAAGTGGTGTCAGGTTTCATATCACAAACTGACCAGAGCACACTTCATTAAAACTCATCACATTCAGGCCAGAGATCAAACACTGCCCATAGCAGGCAAGGAGAGGCTTTGCAGATGACTGGTCTTAAGGATAGAACAACCAAAACACAGCAGCACAGAGCATGTAGTACACACCAGAGACACTCCCTGTAGGGCCAGGCCCTAATCACCACATGACCTCTTCTCATAAGGCCAATATTTTCAGGAGCAGGAGACATAACTGCCTTTTCTAACAACAAAGAAGAAGGCAGAAACTTAGACAAACAGCAAAGACAGAGGAATTTATCCCAGATGAAAGAGCAAGATAAGGCCCCAGCCAGAGATCTAAGTGAAACAGATATAAGTAACATGCCTGATGGAGAATTTAAAGCAACAATCATAAGGATACTCACTGGGCTTGGGGAAAAAAAAAAAAAAAGACATCAGTGAGACTCTTACCACAGAGATAGAAGAATTAAAAAAGAGTCAGAGATGAAGAATACAATAAACAAGAGTGGAAACAGGCTTGACCTAGTGAACAGCAGACTGAAAGAAACAGAGGAATGAATTAGTAACTTAGAGACAAAATAATGGAAAATAATGAAGCCGAACAAAAGAGAAAGAATTATGCAACACAAGAATAGACCTAGGGAACTCAGTGACTCCATCAAAGGTAATAACATTTGTATTATAGGAGCCCTAGAAGATGAGAGAGAAAGGGGCAGAAAATTTATTTGAAGAAGAAATAGCTGAAAACTTCCCTCATCTGGGGAAGGAAACAGACATCCAGATCCAGGAAGCATGGAGAACTCCCATCAAAATCAACAAAAACAGGGCAACAGCAAGACATATTGTAGTTAAATTTGTAAAACAGTGATAAAGAAAAAATCTTAAAAGCAGCAAGACAAAAGATGTACTTAACTTAAAAGGGAAGACCCATAAAGCTAGCTGGAGACTTCTCAACAGAAACTTGACAAGCCAGAAGAGAGTGGCATGATATATTCAAAGTGCTAAATGGGGGACTCTTGGGTGGCTCAGTGGGTTAAAGCCTCTGCCTTTGGCTCAGGTCATGATCCCAGGCTCCTGGGATTGAGCCCAGCATCAGGCTTTCTGCTCAGCGGGGAGCCTGCTTTCTCCTCTCTCTCTGCCTGCTTCTCTGCCTACTTGTGATCTCTGTCTGTCAAAAAAAAAAGTGCTAAATGGAAAAATCTAGAGCTAAGAATACTCTATCCAGCAAGGCTGTCATTCAGAATAGAAGGAGAGTTAAAGAGTTTCCCAAACAAAGAAAAACTAAAGTTAATTGCCACTAAGTCAGCCCTACAAGAAATATTAAAGGGGACTCTTGGACTGCAAAGGAGACACCAAAAATGGCATAGACAAGAAATGGACCAAAAAAAAAAAAAAACCCAACCTCCAGAAGCAATGACAAAATGAGTAATAAAATGGCAATAAATACACATCCATCAGTAATTACTCTGAGGGGTGTCTGGGTAGCTCAGTCAGTTAAGCATCCAACTCTTGAATTTGGCTTAGGTCCTGATCTCAGGTAGTAGGATTGAGTCCTACATCGGGCTCTATGCTCAGTGCAGAGTCTGTTTATCTCTCTATCTCTGCTTCTCCCTGTGTTCTTTCTCTCTAAAATAAATAAAATCTTAAAAAATAATTACTTTGAATATAAATGTACTAAATGCTCGAATCAAAAGACATAGGGTATAAGAATGGCTTAAAAAAAAAAAGACCTTTTTATATGCTGCCTACAAGAGACTCATTTTTATTTTAGACCTGAAGACCCTGCAGATTGAAAGTGGACACATATTTATCACACAAATGGATGTCAAAAGAAAGCCAGAGTAGCGATACTTAGACAGACAAACTAGACTTTAAAACAAAGACTATAACAGAAAAGAAGGGCACTATATCATAATAAAAGGAACAATCCAACAGGAAGGTATGACAATTGTAAATATTTATGCACCCAGATATATAAAACAATTAATAACAAACATAAAAGAACGAATTGATAATAATACAATAATAGAAGGGAACTTTAACACCCCACTTACATCAATGGACAGATCATCAAACAGAAAATAAACAAGGAAACAATGGCTTTGAGGACCCACTGGACTGGATGGACTTAACAGATATATTCGAAACATTCCATCCTAAAACAGCAGAATACATATTCTTTTCAAGTGCACATGAAACATTCTCCAGAATAGATCACATGTTAGATTACAAATCAGATCTCATCAAATACAAAATGAAAGAGATCATACCATGCACCTTTTCTGACCACAACTCTATGAAACTAGAAATCAACCACAAGAAAAATTGGGAAAGGCCACAAATACACGGAGGTTAGAGAATATGCTACAAAATGATGAATGAGTCAACCAGGAAATCAAAGAAAAAATAAAAATATACATGAAAACAAATGAAAATGAAAACACAATAGTTCAAAACCTTTGAGATATAGCAAAAGTGGCCCTAAAAGGGAAGGATATAAGCAATATAGGCCTACCTTAAGAAGCAAGAAAAATCTCAAATAAACAACCTAGTCTTACACTTAAAGAGCTAGAAAAAGAGCAACAAATGAAGCCTCAGGCCAAAAGAAGGAAGGAAATGATAAAGACTAGAGCAGAAATAAATGATATAGAAACTAAAAAACAAAGCAAAACAAACAAACAAAAAAAAACCCAAAAGACAAAAAACACAAAAACAAAAAACCAAAATAATAGAAGTGATCAATGAAACCAGGAGCTGGTTCTTTGAAAAAAAAAACACAAACAAACTGATAAACCTTTAGCTAGACTTGTTAAAAAGAAAATAGAAAGGATGCAAATAAATAAAATCACAAATGAGAGAGGAGAAATAGCAACCAATACCACTGAAATACAAACAAATACAAGAGAATATTGTGAAAAAACCATATGACTACAAATTAGATGAAACTGGAAGAAATCCTAAAAACCTATAAACTACTAAACTGAAGGAGGAAGAAATAGAAAACTTGAACAAACCAATAACCAGCAAAGAAATTGAATCAGTAATCAAGAAACTCCCAACACAAAAGTCCAGGGCCAGATGATTTCATAGGTAAATTCTACCAAACATTTGAAGAGTTAATACCTAGTCTTCTCAAACTATTCCAAAAAATAGAAAAGAAAGGAAAACTCCCAAACTCATTTTTTGAAGCAAGCATTACTTTGAACCTACAAATAGATAAAGACTACACTAAAAAAGAGACTTATAGGCCAATATCCCTGATGAACATGGATGCAAAAATTATCAATAAAATACTAGCAATCTAAATCCAATGATACATTAAAAAAATCATTCACTACCATCAAGCAGGATATATTCCTGGATTACAAGTGTGGTTCAATATTTTCAAATCAATCAATGGTATTCCACATTAATTTTTAAAAAAGGGTAAGAAATATATGATCACTTCAATAGGTGCAGAAAAAGCATTTGATAAAACACAATATCCATTCATGATAAAAATCCTTCAATAAATAGAGCCCAGAAGTAGATCCTCCACTCTACCATCAATTAATCTTTGACAAAGCAGAAAAGAATATCCAATGGGAAAAAGAGAGCCTCTTCAACAAATGGTGTTGGGAAAATTGGGCAGGCACATGCAGAAGAATGAAACTGGACCATTTCCTTATGCCACACACAAAAATAGACTCCAAATGGATGAAAGACCTTGATGTGAGACAGGAATCCATTAGAATCCTTGAGGAGAACACAGGCAGCAACCTCTTCGACCTCAGCCGCAGCAACTTCTTCCTAGGAACAATGCCAAAGGCAAGGGAAGCAAGGGAAAAAATGAACTATTGGGACTTCATCAAGATCAAATCCTTTTGCACAGCAAAGGAAATAGTCAACAAAACCAAAAGACAACTGACAGAATGGGAGAAGATATTCACAAATGACATATCAGGTAAAGGGCTAGTATCTAAAATCTATAAAGAGCTTATCAAACTCAACACCCAAAGAACAAATAATCCAACCAAGAAATGGGCAGAGGACATCAACAGACATTTCTGCAAAGAAGACATCCAGATGGCTAACAGACACATAAAAAAGTGCTCCACATCACTGGGCATCAGGGAAATACAAATCAAAACCGCAATGAGATACCACCTCACACCAGTTAGAATGGCTAAAATTAACAAGTCAGGAAGCGGACAGATGTTGGCAAGGATATGGAGAAAGGGGAACCCTCCTACATTGTTGATAGGAATACAAGCTGGTGCAGCCACTCTGGAAAACAGTATGGAGGTTCCTCAAAAAGTTGAAAATAGAGCTACCCTATGACCCAGCAATCACAGTAATGGGTATTTACCCTAAAGATACAAAGGTAGTGATCCAAAGGGGCATATGCACCCAAATGTTTATAGCAGCAATGTTCACAATAGCCAAACTATGGAAAGAACCTAGATGTCCATCAACAGATGAATGGATAAAGAAGAAGTGGTATGTATATATACAATGGAATACTATGCAGCCATCAAAAGAAATGAAATCTTTCCATTTGCAACAACGTGGTTGGAACTAGAGGGTATTATGCTGAGCGAAATAAGTCAATCAGAGGAAGATAATTATCATATGATTTCTGATATGAGGAATTTGAGAGTCAGGGTGGAGGGTGGTGGGGGGTAGGGAAGGTAAAAATGAAACAAGATGGGATTGGGAGGGAGACAAACCATAAAAGACTCTTAATCTCATGAAATAAACTGATGGTTGCTGGGGGCTGGAGGGCTAGGGATAAGGTGGCTGGGTTATAGACATTGGGGAGGGTATGTACTATGGTGAGTGCTGTGAAATGTGTAAGCCTGATGATTCACAGACCTGTACCCCTGAGGCAAATAATCCTCAACAAGGTAGGTTTAGAGGGAACAAACCTCAACATAATAAAGGCCATCTATGAAAACCCACAGCTAATATCCTCCTGAAAGGGAAATAAATGAGAGTTTTCCTCTATAGTCAGGAACATGACAGGCATGTCCTCTTTCACCACTGTTATTTATCACAGTACTGGAAAACCTAGCCACAGCATTAGACAACAAAAAAAATAAAAGGCATCCAAATCAACAAAGAAGTAAAACTTTTAATATTTGCAGATGACATGATACTCTATATAGAAAGCCTAAAAGACTCCACCAAAAGTTGCTAGAACTGATACTTGAATTCAGTAAAGTCTCAGGATACAAAATCAACATCCAGAAAACTGTTTCATTCCTATTTACCAATAATGAAATAGTAGAAAGAGAAATCAAGGAATTGATTCCATTTACAATTGCACCAAAGGATAATAAGATACCTAGGAATAAACCTAACCAAAGCAGTGAAAGTCCTGTACTCTGAAAACTGTATAACACTGATGAAAGAAACTGAAGGTGACACAAAGAAATGGAAAGACATCCCATGCTTGTGAATTGAAAGAACAAATAATATTAAAATGTCTATACTACCCAAAGCAATCTATACATTTAATACAAAATATCAAAATACCAACAGCATTTTTCAGAGAGCTAGAACAAACAGTCCTAAAATTTGTATGGAAGCACAAAAGACTGCAAATAGCCAAAGCAACCTTGAAAAAGAAAAGCAAAGCTGGAGGCATCACAATTCTGGACTTCAAATCATATTATAAAGCTGTAGTAATGAAGACAGTATGAAACTAGCACAAAAATAAACACATATATCGATGGAACTGAATAGGAAACCCAGAAATGAAACCACAACTATATGGTCAATCTTTGACAAAGCAGGAAAGAATATCCAATGAGAAAAAGATAGTCTCTTCAACAGTGTTGGGAAAACTGGACAACAACATGCAAAAGAATGAATCTGAACAACTTTCTTTCACCATACAAAAAATAAATTCAAAATGGATTAAAGACCTAAACGTGAGATCTGAACTATAAAAATCTTAGAGGAGAACACAGGCAGCAACCTCTTTGACCTAGGCTGTAGCAAGTTCTTTCTGGATATGTCTCATGAGGCAAGGAATACAAAAGCAAAAATAAACTATTGGAACTTCATCAAAATAAAAATCTTCTACACAGTTAAGGAAACAATCAACAAAACAAAAAGGCAGCCTACAGAATGGGAGAAGATATTTGCAAATGACATATATGATCAGGAGTATCTAAAATATATAAAGGGGGCACCTGGGTGGCTCAGCGGGTTAAAGCCTCTGTCTTCAGCTTGGGTCATGATCCCAGGGTCCTGGGATCGAGCCCCATGTCGGGCTCTCTGCTCAGCAGGGAGCCTGCTTCTTCCTCTCTCTCTTTCTGCCTGCCTCTCTGCCTACTTGCGATCTCTGTCTGTCAAATAAATAAATAAAATCTTAAAAAAAATAAAATATATAAAAAACTTATAAAACTTAACATCCCAAAACCAAATAATTTTTTTCATTTTTATTTTCTTTTCAGTGTTCCAGAATTCACCCAATGCTCCATGCAATGCATGCCCTCCATAATACCCATCACCAGGCTCACTCAACCCTACAACCCCCTCCCCTCCAAAACCCTCAGTTTGTTTCTCAGAGTCCACAGTCTCTCATGGTTCATCTCCCCCTCCAATTTCCCCCAACTCACCTCTCCTCTCCATCTCCCAATGTCCTCCATGTTATTCCTTATGCTTCACAAGTGAGTGAAACCATATGATAATTGACTCTCTCTGCTTGATTTATTTCACTCAGCATAATCTCTTCCAGTCCTGTCCATGTTGATACAAAAGTTGGGTATTCATCCTTTCTGATGGAGGCATAATACTCCATTATATATATGGACCATATCTTCTTTATCCATTTGTCTGTTGAAGGGTATCTTGGTTCTTTTCACAGTTTGGTGACGGTGGCCATTGCTGCTATGAACATTGGGGTACAGATGGTCCTTCTTTTCATTACCTCTGTATCTTTGAGGTAAAAACCCAGTAGGCAACTGCAGGGTCATAGGGAAGCTCTATTTTTAATTTCTTAAGGAATCTCCACACTGTTTTCCAAAGTGGCTGCACTAACTTGCATTCCCACCAACAGTGTAAGAGGGTTCCCCTTTCTCCACATCCTCTCCAACACATGTTGTTTACTGTCTTATTAATTTTGGCCATTCTGACTAGTATAAGGTGGTATCTCAATGTGGTTTTGATTTGAATCTCCCTGATTGCTAATGATGATGAACATTTTTTCATATGTCTGTTAGCCATTATTATATCTTCTTTGGAGAAGTGTCTGTTCATGTTTTCTGCCCATTTTTTGATGTGATTATCTGCCAAAACCAAATAATTTAATTAAAAAATAGGCAGAAGACATGAATAGACACTTTTCCAAAGAAGACATACAGAGGGCCAACAGCACATGAAAAGATGCTCAACATCACTCATCATCAGGGAAACACAAATCAAAACTACAATGAGATACCACCTGTCAAAATGGTTAAAATCAAGAACACAAGAAATAGCAGGTGCTGTTGATGAGGATATGGGGAAAGGGGAACCCTCCTACACTATTGGTAGGAGTACAAACTGGTACAGTCACTCTGGAAAACAGTATGGAGGATTCTCAAAAAGTTAAAAATAGAACTATCTTACATTCAGCAATTGGACTACTAGATATTTACCCTAAGGATAAAAAATTATTAATTCAAAGGGATAATGCCCCCCCCCAGTGTTTATATCAGCATTATCTACAATAGCCAAACTATAGAAACAGCCCAAGTGTTTAATCCATAGGTGAATGAATAAAGATGTAGTGTATGTGTGTATATATGCTTATATATATACACACATATGTATATATATATGTATACATATATACATATATATGTGATGGAATATTACTCAGGCACAACGATTGAAATCTTTCTATTTGCAATGCTGTGGGTAGAGCTGAAAAGTATTATATTAAATGAAAAAAGTCAGTCAGAGAAAGACAGATACCATATGATTTCACTCATATGTGGAGTTTAAGAAACAAAACAAATGATCAAAGGGGAAACCAAAAGAGAGAGAATGAAACCAAGAAACAGACTCTTAACTTTGGAGATCAAATTGATGGTTACCAGATAGGAGGTGGGTTAGAGGATGGGTAAAATAGGTAGTGGGGATTAAAGAGTACATTTGTTGTGATGAGCACTGGGTGTTGTATGGAAGTGTTGAATCACTATATTGTACACTTTAAACTAATATTACACTGTACATTAACTGGAATTTAAATAAAAACTTAAATAATTTTCTCACATAGCATAAGAGCATTATTAGCAATATATATTTAGTTGTGAGAAAAAATGAGACTTATGTTCTCAAAATCTGATATGGAAGAGAAATTTACAAAATATCGTTATTTTCACATTCTCTCTAAAATGTCTTTGTTTTGGGATGCCTGGGTGGCTGAGTTAGTTAAGCATCTGACTCTTCATCTCAGCTCAAGTCTTGATTTCAGGGTCATGAGTTCAAGCCCTACACTGGGCTCCATGCTGGCATGGAACCTACTTAAAAAATAATTTAAAATAAATAAATAAACAAACAAACAAATAAATACTTTATTTTAAAATAATTATAAGTAAAAATAAAATGTATGTGTTTTAAGGAGAATTT
This sequence comes from Taxidea taxus jeffersonii, assembly GCA_003697995.1. Taxonomy (NCBI): domain Eukaryota; kingdom Metazoa; phylum Chordata; class Mammalia; order Carnivora; family Mustelidae; genus Taxidea; species Taxidea taxus. Next base: position 24,730 of record ML103848.1, read on the forward strand.
CCATCTAAATCAGAGTCTGACAAAACTAAGAAACATGGTTCTAGAAAAGACAGTTTGGTAAAGAAAAGTTTACATTCCTACTATGATTTTATCATTTCTTCTTCCTTCCTTTTGTTCTTTCTTTATTTTTTTTCTTTTATTCTGAATAGGAAGTATCTCTGCTCTTCCTCTATTTCTGTAGTAACCCACACCTAAATATGCCACTGACAGTTGATATTAAAAGGCTAATTCAGAATTCTGCATGGTGGTTCAAACACTTAATAATACATAGAGCTCACAGAGAAGAAGCTTGGTATCATCTATTCTAGTGTCTAAGAGGGCATGTTCATCCTGTTCTCTCTTATGTGTTTTGGTCTTTGTTTTTAGGGAGTTGGTTCTAGTCCTGGTTCAGCAAGGACTAATGAGAAGAATCTCTTGCTAGTATCAAAATCTGCCTTTCCACTCTCCATCCCTAATAAGTATTAAGTACATAATGGATAAATTGGATAGGCCACTAGAGATAGGTAGGTGAGACAGACACCCTCTTCCCATGCTAACTGAAGGAGCATGCTTAGGTAAAACTGTTGATACTCCTTGAACTGCCTTCTGTTTGTCTAACTTTGTTTGTTCAGTGGTGTATTCAAACAGGTGATTCCCTTCCTTAAGGGATAAAGAGAGGAAGGAAAAGGGGGATGAAATGCCTGGTTTGGGGGAAGGACTTTTTAGAGAAAGAAAATCCTGAGGAGGATTTTATGCAGTTTTGCAATGTAAATATTCTTCTGTATTATACCATGAATTCTTCAGTAAAAATCTCTGTGGATTCATTATGGGTGAGGTGTGTTTCTGAGGTGGATAGAGTGCTAGCATTGACTCATGTCACAGTGGGGACAAAGGTTGCTCCACGGGCTGTCACTACATCAAGGTAAGGAGTTATAGCACTTTGCCTCCTTACTAGGATTCCTGTCCTTTCTGAAAATTTGTTGCTTTTAAGATATTAGCCAGTTCAGGGGGAAAGAATATTTTCGAAAACCTAATCTCTCTAAGAGATTTCTGTGAAATGGGGATAATAAAAATACATGTCTCACAAAATCACTGTGGGTATTGATGCAAATGATCTCTTTTACACAGAAGCTTACACACAGCCACTCAGTGTCTGTTAGATAGTTTCCTATTGTCATTACTTTATTAAAGGTGAATGTTGCCTCAACAGAAAAGTGGAGTCAGCAGATTTGGGTGATTTAGTTGCAGTTAAATGAAACAACTGGCTCAAATAAGTCCAGGGAAAACAGTTATGATGAAATCATAAAAGATCAGAATGTTCCTGGAAAGAGAAAAGAACCTGGGCTAAAGCATCATGTATGTTCATACATATATATGAATGATACTAGAAATTAAAGAAAATAAAAGAGAGAGATTAATATTAAAGCCAATTGGCAGACATCTTGAAAAGAAAGGGGTTTTAGATTTATGAAGCATAAATCCATTCTGATTACTCTCATCCAAGTTACTGAAACACTAAATAACGGCTAGATTAAGAGTTGAGTTTAAAAAATAAAAAAAAATCTATGTTATGATTCTGGCAAATGTTTAAATAATTTTGGCTTAATATTCAAATTCCAGATTCTTTGAGCTCTTATTTTGGGCCAGAGAGAATTAACACATTTCACTTTTTTTTTCCATTTAATTTTCACAACTGCTATATGTTAATTGATATTACTAGCTCCACTTTGCAGATTAGGAAACCAAGAAAACGAATATCCTTTTGTTAATATATATTTTGAATATTTTCTTCTTGACTAAGTCCATGTAAGCAGAATTTTGAACCTACATAAATAATTTTCACTTTCCATCAAAATAAAAAAAAAATTTTAAGTACTTCTTAAACTCTATTCCTTCTTTAGCTACTATGTCATTTCTCATCCTTTTCATTATGAAGTTATTAAGGTTGGGTTTGTTCTATGCAAACCAGTAGATGTTTAATTTTAGAGGATATAGTAGAAGATATATATAAAGGATATAGTATTATATATATACATATATATATGATAAACATAGAGGACATAGTAGATCACATATAGAATTTCATACTCCTCACATACTAAGAATATAAAATCATCTTGGGTTAGAAATAAAGGAGAATATTTTTTGAGACAGATATTCAAGGAGAATGTTTGGAGTTCTGTGAGTCTATATCCCTATTCCCCTCTGCCCTTAGGAATGAAAGTTACAAGTTGTCAACTCTCTATCTAATAAGAAGGGCTTCAAGGGGACCACTTAAAGAATCTTATATCATTGATATGTATGTATATGAATGATACACACACACACACACACATACACACATAAATATATAATATAAATGTGTGTTGTTGTATATATATGTGTATTCTCTGCAGTTGGAGGAAATCGTAGACTTGAGTTTGATTCACATCTGAGAACAAATGTGTCCTCCTGGGTAGTGGTGTCCAGAAGTAAGAAGCTATGAGTTGTATCACTGGAAATGGTAGTGGGGAATTTGAAATAGGCAGCCTAAGGAAAGGCACTGCCTGAGTTAAGGGAGTTGTCAGAAAATCTGCCCATAAGTCTCCACAAAGTACCCAGGGAAAGAAAGAAGCAGTGTTAAACAGAGGACAGAGAGCCATAGCATAAGAGTGCCTATGAAGTCTGCTCTCAAGGGGTTAGAGAAAAAAACTGCCCTCTAATGCGAAGAAAGAGAAAAGAAGACAACCACCTCTGTCTTGGTCTGAGTTCCCTAAGAAAACCCCGCTGAAAGTTTACATGCTTCAACTGTGTGGGAAGGTGTAATCTCAATGTAGTAAGATCAAGGAAAAAGGACAGTGAGGCAGGGAAAGAGGGAACACATGTACCAGGCAGTATGTTAGGTTGTTGCTTGTTTCCAAAGTATATCTTCCAGACAGGCTTTGTAGAATCACCTTGCCTTAGATTATTCCCTCAATGGAAGTAATGGAGAGGCATTCACCTGGCTTTTTTCCATTTCTTATCTCTTTTTGGTACAAATTCAACTCATGAGGCATTAACTACCCTACTCTTAACCCTTCTAGGATGTGTTCCCAGGCCTCTCCATACAGCCATTTGGAAAGCTAGACCTTGTGCCTTGCAATGCAAATTCTCATGAATTTGAAAATGGGAAGAGAACCAGAGTCTCCACAAGTCCTGGTAGATGTGATTAAGTGCAGCATCACTTTGGTTGCACCATGGCTGACTTGAGGAGGCTGAGAAAACACACAGTACCAGGAGATGAAGCAACAGTGGAGGTTGTTGAGGCTACTTCTAAGTAAGGGGCCGAGGTGTGGATGGCAGGATGTGCCATCTTAGTTGAGGTGCCTTCTTGGAACTTCCCCCATCCCCACCAAGGGAAGTGTTTATCTTGGAACAAACATTGAAATCTTGTTTATTATATTGTTCGGACAATTTTACTTAGTGAAATGAGGGTGGATTTGTAATTTGAAGTGCCTACAAGAATTTTTATTAACTGAAAGAAAAGTTATGGAATCTGCTTAGTTTTTATCTAGGAACAGGGGAGGTTTATCCCTACTGAAGACATCTAAAGACATAGTAAATCTACTTAAGATTTTTGTATATTCAACTCATTTATGATATTCCAAGCTCCTAAAAATGCACTTTATTTCATTATCTCTACTTCATTTCTCATTAATTCTTTAGCCCAAATCACTTTACTTGTGCTTCTCCGGACCATAATACCACTAATGTTAATGATTCAAACTGGTAGGTTCTTACAAGTTCCAGTATAATTTGTCTTTACTTACCATTATTTGTTCTTCAATATGCCCCTGTCTCAGAGTCTAAGATACCATACCTCCTGGTTCACTTTTCACCCCTTGGATGAGTCCTTTGAATCCCCTTCCTCTTCTATACCCACTTCCTATTCTATTTGGAAATTTTTAAAAAGTTGATGCCCCTGGGGTTTTTTTCCTAAGCCCATGTTCTCCTGACTCTATGTCTTTTCTCAGGATGATTTTTCTCTTCTCTACCAACCCTCAGATGTTCTGAGAGGGCTCCTTACCTATAGGATATATTTATTTCAAATTTAACATGTCTTTAAAACTGAACTCTTCCTTTTTTTACTTCCAAACTGGCTGCTTCTTTTGGCATTTACTATCTTGATTTATAGTACCATTATTTACCACATCCCATCTTCTGCCAAAGTTAGTAAACTGAGAGTGATCCCAGACTCAGAAACCTTCATTCCCACATCAAAGCAGTCACCAAACCCAAGAGATAAAAACTGAAAGAGCTTGTGAATCTCTTTGTTCCATATTATCCTCACTGCTACTGCCTCAGGTTAGATCTTCACAGGGTCTTCCCTGGACTATTGCTTTAACCTCTGACAACACGATTCTGAAATCATTTCTCTTGTGTTAAATTTCTGATCCACACTATTGTGAGAGTTGTTTTTATAATTTTTTTCCTAAAACTAAAATTAGAAAAATTCCAACTCTCTTCAGCCTATAAAATACAAATTTGTTAGTAGTACAATCAAGGTTCTCATGATCTATCATCTATCTATCTATCTATCTATTTATCTATCTATCTGTCTATCTATCATCTATCTATCTATCATCTATCCACCTATCTATCTATCTATCTATCTATCTATCAGTTTTGCTCTGTCTATCTATCTGATCTGTCTATCTATCAGTTCTGGAATAAGAGAGTAATATGATAAACACAGAGAAGCCTGGGTTCTCCTCCTTGTTCCACCACTTACCATTTGTCTGACCACAGGCATAGTATTAACCCTTCTGAACTATTGAGTTTTTCGTGAGTAAAATGTGGGTCACTGTATACAACCATGGCAAAGATGAAATAAAACCATATATGTGATGCATCCAGCTTATAGACAGTGCTCAATACATTTTACTTTCCTTCCATCATTTTATTTCCTTTAACCTATGTATCAGTATGCTGGTATGCATGAAAACATGAGTCTATTTTTTGGTTCCATCCATTTATATCATATAGTATTCTAAAAGTAACTCCCTCTTTGCAGTTAGAAAGTTCCTTCTCAATTCTAGAAGATGAAACTGAAGGGTCACTACTGTAGAGCAACCCTAACAGTCACGGCAAAGGCAGCCACTCCATCCTCTTTTTTTTTCCCTCTTTCTATAACTTATGCTGTTGCCAAGTCCACTCTTACATCATTGTACCATAATAATGAGGCACCACACAGCCAGAGAGACATGATGCTATTTTACAAGCTGAGGCAATAGCAATACAAATTAAAAATATATATATAAGGATCCCCGAGAGGAACTTCCTTCATTTTGTAATCCTGCATTGTCCAGTCTTATTGTACAATTTTCATTCTTTTTTTTTAAAGATTTATTTATTTACTTGAGAGAGAGAGAGAGAGAGAACACAAGCAGGGAGGAGGGGCAGAGGGAGAGGGAGAAGCAGATCCCCTGCTGAGCAAGGAGCCAGAGGTGAGGCTTGATCCCAGATGACCTGAGCCTAAGGCAGACGCTTAACCACTAAGCCACCCAGTGCTCCACAATTTTCTTTATCATTAAAATTCTTTTTAAGTTTTATTCAACAAGACCTACTAGGGAAGCCTAATTGTACCCATAACACTCAATTTAAAGAGGAGGTAAATGAGGCCCCTGGGTGGCTCAGTTGTTAAGGGTCTGCCTTGGGCTCAGTTCATGATCCCAGGGTCCTGGGATCCAGCCCAGCATCGGGCTCCCTGCTCTGCAGGAAGGCTGCTTCTCCCTCTCCAACTCCCCCTGCTTATGTTCCCTCTCTCATTATGTCTCTCTCTGTCAAATAAATACATAAAATCTTATAAAAAATAAGAATAAAGAGGAGGTAGAAGTCATTGAATAACAACCCTGAGCCATGACCTATTCTTTTTTTTTTTTTTAAAGATTTTATTTACTTATTTGACAGAGAGAGAGAGAGAGATCACAAGTAGGCAGAGAATCAGGCAGAGAGAGAGGGGGGAAGCAGGTTCTCCGCTGAGCAGAGAGCCTGACATGGGGCTCTAACCAAGACCCTGAGATCGTGACCTGAGCCGAAGGCAGAGGCTTAACTCACTGAAGCCACCCAGGCAGAGAGAGAGGAGGAAGCAGACTTCCCTGCTGAGCAGAGAGCCCGATGTGGGGCTCCATCCCAGGACCTTGGGATCATGACCTGAGCCGAAGGCAGCGGCTTAATCCACTGAGCCACCCAGGCGCCCCAGCCATGACCTAACACAGAGGAGACAACTGGGTGTTTTCTGGGATCAGTGGGCACCAGATCATTTTTGAATGGTTTGAATTGCTGCAGGAAATGTAGATACAGTAATAGAAGAATTTCCTGAGGGTAAAAGATACTCAATAATGAAATATTTCTTCAGGTGGCTGTGATACTTCCTTGCCACCATCTTTCAGAGTTTGTTTAAAACTGATTCTTCTTAAATGTTAGAGAATGGACCAGTTGACCTATTGAGATCTCCTCTACTCATATAAGCCCATGAATGCCATCAAATAATGAAGGCTTTCCTTTTGTGCAAAGTTAAGTATAATACATTTTTCTTAAAGCTACTAAACTCTTTTTATTGTAAGCAGTACTTGCACCAGGGGAGACTAAGGTTCACAGATGGATAGCATAAACCCATATAATTATACTACATATCTGCAAATAATTAATTTGGCTTTGTGCATGTAATTTGTGTGTCATTGCCCAAGCATCCTCTTTCAAAAATATAACTCAAAATGTGCTGAACGGGACATCAAGCTTTTTAGTCCTCTAGTGACATATTTCAAGAATAAGTTGCAATAGACGTGAGTGTAGACTGTTGGCTTGTCTTTTTTGGGGCCTATGGGTAGTTACTAGGTGACGGAGGAGTGACTGTAAAGTCAAGAAAGCACTGTTAGGTTTTAGACAGAGAACTACCATGTCATGAACCAATAGCATGTGGGAAGTTGGCAACCAGACAGATGGAGCCCGAAATGGGCTTACTACTGCTCCTTTTTTCCAGTGAACTGGAGACATGCACCTCCTAATGTGTTTTCTCTTTCTTTTCCTTCCCACTAATGATTATGACTCAGTACGGGGAGTGACTGTCTTTCCACTTCTACACCTTCTGATCTAACTCCCTAGCCCTTCTCCCATGATCTTCTGGTTTTGCCCCAGAGCAGTGGCTCAGCCAGATCTGCCTATGGCCTCATGTTATCAGCTCCTAACATTCGTGGACTAGAATAAAAATGATGTAAGCCTTCAGGGAAAGGTTAGGACTGCTTTTTTGCAGGTATATAGCAGCTGCCTGATGACTAGAGAACATTGAAAGAATGAACTCCATGGTTCTTTGCTAGAGGCAGTATCACCCCCAGAGGGGTTTGTATTTGTGTGGGGGCCTTCTGGCACCATTGATATTCACTGGGTGGTAGTCAAGGATGCAATGTCCTGCAGTGATTGGGACAATTCAGCACTGCAAATATTTGTTTCACCTCAAATATCAATACTGTTTCCACTGAGAAGCAGGTTAGATTTAGAATTGTCCCAATGTTGCCTGAATAGGTGGAACACTATCTGAAGGCTCTTGACTCCTTGCTCAAGGAGATTCCATGTGAGAAATAAGATGGCTCCGTATTATTTGCTTGAAACACCAGATCCTTATTATAAAAGGTGACAGTTGATTTTATTTAGGAACTTAAAAGCTTAACAAGGGATCCAGAACTAGTCTGTTTAGGTTTTTTCTACAATTGAGCATTTCTACAATTCTAGTCAAATAGAAAAAAAAAGTATATTTGAGAGGTAATATCTATTTAGTCAAAATCTCCTCTATCCTAATAGATTTGGAAAGCCCTATCTTTGAATACCTCTTCAGTGCTTACTATCTGTGTGAACTTAATCAACATACTTACTTGTATACCTCCATTTTCCTCTCTGTAGGAGGAATATTATAGTACCACATAGGTTGATGACAAAATTAGTTTAATACCTAAGTCTTACTACAGTATCTTGGTGCTTTAAAAGTGGTAGCTAATAATAATAAATAATATTAATATCAGTAATAGTGTAATTATTCAGATTATGAAAAAATGAACTCTTATTACCTGAGTCCAATTGCTTTTCCATTCAGTATCTTCAATCAAATAAATATAATATGCCTTGATGAGATAGTAAGCAAGATAGTCCTCTTTGTTGATGTATGAAATGTGTATAGAGGAAGAAATGCAGTAAAAAGGAAATTATTTTGGTTTCTGGTCCTATTTCTTCTCCTTATTAATTGTATGGCGCCTTTCCATCCAGGTCTAGTTGCCTTTAACTTTAAAAGCTGAGTACCACTTCAAGGGCTAAAGAGTCAATTATTCAATATTATACTACCCATTAAAATCCCCTAGTGTGAGTTTTGTTGTTGTGAGCTTTCATTTAGAGAACTATTGTGTAATTAGCAGCGTCTTGGTAAATTCAGTTTTGGAGGGTGAGAACATTGAAACCAACGTCCCTTGCTCTATTCATTCATCATGTACATCTGTGTACAAGAAAGAGCTACACTATGTTGAAGTACAAATATCCCTAGGAAAATAATACAGTGCTCAACAAGATGACTCTTTGAATTCATATAAGACAAATAATGGTCCTATGTCATTTCTTCCTATCAATTCCAGATGCATGCAAAGATTTACCAGACTTTCCAGTAGTTGCTTTGTTGCTCTTGTCTCCAGTGAATCTATAAGAAGATCTATTGTTCTCATAAAACAATACTCTGTTGCCCAGTCTCCCCTGTGCAGCTGCAGTTTTCAGGTGCAGCGTTGTTGGTGTGTTGGGAGGGGGTTATTTTAGCCGCTGTTAAATGGTAATGTGTTTTTAAGTTCTCAAAGGGAAACTTAGCAGATGCAGATTTAGTTTTTAGTTGTACTTAAGGAGATTAGCTGGAAACCTCTTTAAATAAACAAGGAGAATGACTGAGAAAGGACAGCTTTCAATTTACATGTCTAAAAGCCTTTTCTCATAGAGGCCATGGTCTTGAGAGTTTAGGCCCCTTCTAAAACTGCCTCATTTATAGCTTGTGTTCTTGATTCATTGGAATAGAACATATGTTCTTTTCTCCATAACTATAAACATAGGACTCCAATTGATTTAATAAACCATTTACAAAGCAATGAAAAGCTGAAAAATTGGGAAATGTTTTGGGGGGAATATTGTCTGAGAAATGAATTATCTAAGAAGATACATAAACTAGTAATGTTTTATAGTAGTTAATTATATAGAATGTTAAACAGTATTGTAAATATAACTTTATAATTATGTATTTAGATGTAATGAATAATTAATTTTGCATGATTAATCATTTAAATAATTTTACATAAAGGAAAAAAGTTATCAGTCAATGAATTCATGTGATCAGAAAATAGAACTTTATTGTCTATATGAACATGATTCCTCTGGAAGTAGAAAAGTATTGGGATAATGTTCTCAATATACTCCACTTTTGTTCCTAGAGTTGTATTTGCATTCTGAAACACTGGGGCAAGCAGAAGCAAGGCACTGGGGCAATGGGTTCAACAATTTGGTCCTTAACATTGTTTTCCTATTTATGTGAGCATAAACCCACTGTCTCATCTGGTATTTAGTGCTTGCAGACATCTTTGAACTATCTTTACTTCTATTGTTCAGGTCCCTTCAGGCTCAAATCGGATTTGAGCAGTCTGATTAAAGTGCTAGAACTCTTAACCAGTTCATTATAAGTCTCTGTGATCATCTTGGTATAGCTGCCATTTTGATGTTAAAGGTGACTAAAGAAATTGTGACTATGAGCAAAAATGAAAGGCCTGATCTTAGTAGGTGCCACAGCATAAGATACCACTGAAAAAGGAGCACTTGGGTGGCTCAGTGGCTTAAAGCCTCTGCCTTCCGCTCAAGTCATGATCTCAGGGTCCTGGGATCAAGCGCTATATCAGGCCCTCTGCTCAGTGGGGAGCCTGCTTCCTCCTCTCTCTCTGTCTGCCTCTCTGCCTACTTGTGATCTCTGTCTGTCAAAAAAAAAAAAAAAAAAAGATACCACTGAAAAAGACTCAGAACCGTTTGGAGAGAGTTTTTTTAAAAGTTAGATCATGCAGAAATAGAGCCAGAACATACTGTGATTATTGTTGTGATTACCTTATCTTACTTAGAGGCTAGTGTAGTCCGAGAAATAGGAGTTTCAGTTATTTTTCTAAAGGTTCACAAGATAACAAAAATGATACATATGCAATTGGTAAGAAGAGGTTTTCATCAAACTTCTAGATCCCAACTCATTAAAAAAAAAATAATTTGTGCAAGTCCTGTGATCCTTGTGTTTTCAATCCCAGGAACAGTTCTTCAAAAACTCATAGAGATATAAAATGCTTCAAAACGGAAAAACATTCAGAACATGAGCAGGGAAATAATGACATGGCAGATGACAAGTATTGTGAGAAACATGTTTGCCTTTTTTCATTCCCTTCCTGGTTATCTCACCTGTCACATGAGAAAGAAATGAAACACCAGAAAAAATCAGTTTATCATCAATACACTGGCCACTGTCATTGGTTAAGCATAATTTAATAGTCCCTCTTTCATATAAGATGTACCCCCCCCATTCAGGTGCTTGCATTTGGAGCTGTTTCCCATGCATGTCACATTGCAGGAGGTTTCTTGGTCACAATGGGGGTCTGCTCCTCTAATGCAGGAGTTTTCAATCTTCATATTCTTATTGTAGAACCCTTTGTTTAAAAGCCCAAGATGTAAACCAGATGAAACCAGAGCTGCTCTGTAGCCGGCTCATGAGAAGGCTCATCACATTGCTCTTTTGATTCTCTGAGAGCTCTCAAGACCCTTGCTCTATAGCAATTCTAACTTTGTTAAAACAAAATATAAGAACATCATGGGTTTTCCCTGGAAGGGGAATCTTCAAGTGAGGGGGCAGAGCTGATTGAGTTGCTCTGAATCTCCTTCCTTTATTTTCATATTTTTCTTGACCCATTCCTATCTTCATGACCCTCTCCTAGACCCTAGACCCAATCTTATCTTCATGATGTGCTCTTAATAAGCAACTGGCCCTGGGCTCCTCAACACAGGCATGATAAGGTAGTCAGTGATTTCCTACTCTTAAACAGCAGGGAATTACTCTATCACACTTTAAGCCCAAGAAGGTAGAAACAGATCTGTTTTGTTAATGGTTGCATACTCTGGGGATAATGTTGTGCCTGGCACATACTGGGCATTCAATAAATATTTGTGGATTAAATGAATGAGGAAATGAATAAATAACGAGGGGAAGCACAGAGAGTTCAGAAAATATTAAGAGTACAATCAAAGAAGTCTATAGCTTTCTAAAGCTGTGATAGCAGCGTTGCTAGTAGGCTCATAAACTTGCCTCATCTCATTTTCCATTTTGAGTCAAATGGCCCCAAGGGGCCCGTACAACTTTCCCTGAGCTCTCTTGACTTATGTCTTAACCTGTTTCACTTAGTACCATCTTAAAACTATCTTATGGGTATGTTTTATATACTCTTTCCTATGGTGTGCCTTGATATCCCCATGATTAAGGCAAAGGGAACCTGATGGTTTACCTCAGCTAATGGAGGACTGTTCTTTTTCCTTGTATTTGTTTGCTCTGCCTAACAATTACTTGAAATTATCTCATCTATTAAGTCCTCCCTTATACATAGTGGATGAGTTTTACTCTTGTACTCATTAGTATGTAACCACATCTAAATACAATTCATACGATGAACGGTATATAGAAGGAAGTAGGAGCAAAAATGATGCCCTGATACCACAGAAAGAACTCCGAATGAGATGACAGTGACTGGAGGGTAGAGTAAGCTAAATAATGGCCGCCAAAGATGTTAGGTCCTAATCCCTGGAACCTGTAAATGTTACCTTCTAAGGAAAAAGAAGATCTTTGTAGATGTGATTAAGTTGAGGATTTTGAGATAGGGAGATTATCCTGACTAATCAGGGTAGACCCTAAATGTAATCACATGTGTTCTTATAAGAGAAAGGCAGAAGGAGATTTGACATGGATGGTAGAGAAGATGAACATACAGAAGAAAAGGTAATGTGAAGACAGAGGCAGAGATTGGAGTGATGAGACCACAACCCAGGGAGTGCTGGCAGCCACCAGAAACCGGAAGAACCAAGGAACCAATTTTTCCTTTACAGGCAGTGTATGGCCCTGCTCACACCTTGATCTTGGCCGATGACACTGATGTTAGAGTTCTGGTTCAAAGAACTGTGAAAGAGTAAATTTTTATTGTTTAAATCCACCAAGTTTGTGGTAATTTGTTACAGTTGTCACAGAAAACAAATAAAGAGGGAAATGCATTCTTTTATGACTATTACATGTTGTTGAAGCTGCTCCGTCTAAGTGTTCTGGGCTTGGGAACATTTGATACAAAGTATCAGTATTGCCAGCTATTTCTTGTGTTTGAAAAATGTAGGGGTTTTCTAAACCTTGGAGTATTAAGATAAACTTTTGAGAGGCCAGACTATTATAAAGAGCAATCCTAGTCTATAAAAGTTGAGAGAAGAAAGGAAGAGAGTTAGTCTGAAGAGATCACAAACTTTGGGATTGAGGCAAATAATTGGGATTATTTGGTGGACACACTCCTTAATGAGTTAGGCAATTAGGTACTATTAGGGTAGTGGGGAAGTAGACTAGAAGATTTGATGTTAAATAAATTATGATATTTATAAATTAATTATATTTATAAATTAGTATAATAAAATAATATTTATAAATTAATTCTAGGGTTGGTGTTACCTTGCTACACAAGTCCTCTAACCTTCACATGCAAATGAGTCCTCATTGTTCTTGCATAGGTAGATACCCATTGAATCTGTGATAACCAAGAGCCAGTACAGGAGGCACTTGTTAGTAAAGGGTAGTAAGTAAAGGACTCCAAAGATTGAAACCCCTAGATAAAGAGATCCTCTGTTGGTGAACCTAGAGGCATTAGCCCTTAAAGACCTCAATTAGAGTCAAGCCAGCCTTTCTACTCTGAGGGAAGCATGAGCAATTTCTGCTACTGGTTAAAATGTGCCCAGTTTACCTGTAGGCAGGGACAGATACTCCCCCCCCCCCCCAAATGTACCCTTTTATTTGGCCACAGAGCTTTGTGGCACTTCTACTATGAGATATTCCAGTAGTATGTTCATGCATACAGCTTCTTTCCAATCTTTCTATGACTGGGAACTTTCTTTCCAAGACTCCAGGCTAGAGTAAATCACCCAGCCTTAGCCTTAAAGCAGAACAAAGACATTGGACTTTCTTTAGAATTGTGTTCTAGCCAGGCTTTTTGTATAAGTTACAGATCTGAGAACTCCTCTAAAAGTCCTGGGTAGTGAGAAGAACAGAATAACTGTCTTTGACATTTTAAAGCCATCTGTGCATAAGCTTTAAATTCCCATTATGTCATGTAAGAAGGAGATTATTCACACATAGGCAATTATGATTTCTAATTATTCTATGGTCCTGGAGTTCTGAAAAGTTTGTATAAGCTTTTGGGATGGAAACTCATCATTCTGATAGACTTCCCAAAAGACTATACTCATTCATAATTTCTGTAGGGCCCTGAATTTGTGGTAAGGTAGGACCCTCCAACTTGGTGTATAACTTGCTAATTTTCTCACCCAGTTGATCGTAAGTTTCTTATGCTCCCACTTTGCAGAAAAATGATTGTGTTGTCGTCATCACTGCAGTGCCAATGAGTGGGGCTTATCCTGTAAAGTGTTTGATTTCCTGTTGCTTTTGAAGTGCATAAAATTACAGCTTCCAGCAATGTATTAATATTTCTCTAAAGAAATAGTAAAGACAGAAAACTAGTTAAACACACTAAAGCACTTATTTTCTCATTCATTCATTCTTCATTCATTCAAATACTTTCTTAGTGGCTACTTTATGTTTGTCAACCTGATACATTTTTGCAGAAGAATGAAGTGAAACAATATGTCTGTGTTAACCTGTGCTGTTAAGGAATTTATAGAATTTGAGATTTACTGTAAGATACTAGTATAAGTACCAAAAAATAATAATTATTAACATTTATTGGGCTCTGTGTGTCAGGCAGAAGAATTAACCCTAGTGTTTCTATTGCTCACAGTAATCATCTAAGGAAGATTGTAGTTTTCTGGTTTTATAGGTGAGAAAACTCAAGCCCAAGTCTTTTGGGTGAGTAAGTTCTGGAACTGGAATTAAAACTGGGTGCTATTTCTCCAGTGCATGGATTATGCTATGTCACTATAATAGAACACTCTTCACTGTACTCTGTAATCAAGTACAAGTGAAAACCATCACATTAATTAAGCTTCACTGTAAGAGGGAGATATCCCTTCAGATGGAGTAAGTCATCAATAGTTTTGAGGAAGAGGTTAGCCTGTAGCTTTAAGCCTGGGTTTGAGTATGAAAGAAGGTAAGGGGGTGGGGGTTCACAAGTTAAAAGTTACAGAAAAGGAGTGGGGATGGTCAAGTAGAAGTCACTTATGCTTGCAAGAAGAGTGGTATATTGGAAGTAATGGGAAGCCAGATCCCCATTCTCCACTAACATTTTATTATAAAACCTTCCCAAAGCACAGAAATTGAAATAATTGTACAACAAACATTCATAAATTTCATATTAACATATTAAGTACATATTAACATATTAAGTTAACATATTAAGTACATTTGCTTGATCACAGATGTGTCCATCTATATACCCTCTTTCTACAAGCCAATCCATCTCATTTATTAATTCATCTAAAAGTAAGTTGCGTATATTAGTATATCTCATCCCTAAACACTTCGTCATGCATATCAATAAAGTGGGTTCAGTATTTATTTACTGTTATTTTTTGAAAGTAAAATCAATATACAATAAATGCCCAAATCTTAAGTGTACCATTAAATGTGTTTGGCAACTGCACATACATTTATAAAACAAACCTCTACCAAGATACATAACATTATGATCATTCCAAAAGTTATCTTGTTTCTGTTTTTGGTTGGTTTTTCTACTTGCTGCCTCAGAGGTAACCCATATTCTGATACTTCTTGACCATAGATCAGTTTTTCTTTTTCTTTAATTTATTATACTATCTTTGAGATTCATTTACTTTGCTGTATCAGTAGTTCATTCCTTTTTATACCTGAGTAGTATTCCACAGTATGAATTTACTATAGTTTATCTTTTTGTCTATTGATGAACACCTGGGCTCTTTCTAGTTTGGGACTATTATGAATAAAAGAGTCTATGAATATTCCTGTATACATTTTTCTTCCTGAGAAAAATACTTAATAGTGAAATTCCTAGACCATAAAGTCAACGTATGTTTAATTTCATTGACGTGTGTTTAGTTTTATGAGGAATTTACATAGCTCTTCACAATTTCCATTAAAAAATACATGAGAGCTCTGCTTACTCCATGTTCTTGCTAACTTCAATATGGCAACCAGAAACTAAGTGGCAAAAGTAAAAAATGTCAAATAATGTAACGATGACTTAGGCTGAAACAAAGTCAGTGGGCATGGTTGATAAGAAAAGGTAAAAAACTTTATGAAGACATACTTTAAAATATTTGGTGTCTGTGGAGGGGTAAGTGAAGAGTCAAATTATTCTGAAGTGGGTTTAGGGAAAATGGATTTACCATGAATTTGTATAGGTAAAGGGAGTATTTGTTTTGTGGTTATCTGATTATTGGTTATTTATACTCATAGACCAGTAAAATAGCAATATTCATTGGGAGTTTGAAGGAATAATATTGGAATTAGATCATCTTCCCATATATCATGGTATTTTTGAAACTGACTTTTCAGACCAAGTAGACTTTGAGGGCAAGATGTCTGATTTTTCTTTCCTGTTTCTCCTAGTATACTGCTTTACACACAGTGGATCAGAGGAAGTATCGTAAAATGCAATGTTCTTCAATTTTGTACATCATCAACATTTGCAGAATTTTAAACAAATATGTAGATATTAATGAAATTTACAGATGAAGAGCTCAGATATTTATAATTTTAAAAACCCATTGGATGATTGTGAATCTCAGGCAGGATTGGAACAGTGGAAATGGCAGGAGTAAATTTTGGTTTAGACAAATTGGTTCATCTCTTCGAGTCTCTATTACCTTCCCTGAAAAATGGAAGCCTCTCTACATTACTGTAAAATCTAAACAGGCTAATATATGAAAACACCTTGCATACTTTCTAGCATGTGGTAAGCATTTAATACACGTTAATTTATTTTCCCATCTTTTAACTCCTAATAATATTATTAATATAGTATCAATATATATTGTTATGCTAATATATAATATATATAGTTATATGTTATACTATGTTGTATATTATGCTATAATATATTAATATATAGGACAACTATTAATAATATAATATTAAGCATAACATTGTTTCTTCTTTTCTTAGGACATTTTCCAAAGCTCTCTTGAGTCTTAATCTCCATCTCTTTTTTATTCTGCTTGTCCATCTATCATGCAGTCTCTGAGACCCAACCACTAAAGTGATCTGTATCATTGTCATTCCTTCCCATTGTGAATCCTACTCCTTTCTCCAGCTCTGCAGCTCTGTGTCTCTTCACAGAGATTCTAAGCCTCCTGACTATATCCCTTCCTCTCTGTAGGGTTAGAAGCAGGATATAAAGGCTGTCATAGCCATATATTAGAGCAGCTCTTCAGTTCCTAGCATAAATGCTATTTTCCAAAAACACAAGAAGCAAACCCAGTTTAAAAATATCTAAGCTATCTAGATAATATTTTGAAAAAAAGATCACATTTTATTAAGATGGTTTTATATTTTATTTAATTTATAGGCACATGAGAAGTAAAGTAACCCACTCCCCACCTAACATCCCCTGATAGATGCAGCAAATACAAGTGTTGGCCAAATACTTATTTTATATATGCAATTCACCAAAGAAGTAAACACATATTAAGCATTTATTAGCACCAGGCCTTATGCCACTGGTGGGAACAATTTTAGACTTCACCCTTGAGGAGCTTATAGTCTAGAGGGGATGGCTAGGTATGAGCCTGTGGACTCTTTGTGTTCTGCTATGCTCTTTAATAAATTAAATGTTGATATCATACTAATACAGTATATAGCAGTGTTTTTCAAACATTTATGTGCTTATGAATCTTCTGGGGATCTTGTGAAAAATGCTCATTAGTTTGACAGTGTAGTCCAGGATTCTTTGTATCTACCAAGTTTCCAGGTGGTGCCCATGCCACTTGTTTGAAGAGCAGGAACTGACTAGCAAAGGTCTAGGATAATCCATCAGGCTGGTATTTGATTGCAAGTTCTGTGACTCATCAGTTGTGTCATTTTAGGCAAAATACTCATCCTCTCTAAAACTGTTCATCTAAAATAGAGAAAATAATAGCTACTTCACAAGATTTTGGCAAATACTAATTTAAATAACATATACCTCTCTTATTGCAAAGCTTATGCTAGAGACTATAATTATGAGCTTCCCCCCACCCCAGTCTTTAATAGCTTTTTCATATTCTTCAGGAATAGTTAGAAAAAAAGTATTGGACTTGTAATCAGAATACCTGGGTTCAAATATTAGCTTTGCCATTTATCAGTTATGCAAATTGAGGCAAGATAAATCACTGTTTAGAACTTCAATTTTGTTTTTCACAAATAAGGTTAATAACACCTTAACACAAGGGTGTAGAAATAATTAAATGAGTCAAAGAATAAGGTTATTTACAAATTATATATGTAAGACATATTATTTCTTGAAAGTTGAAAGATATCTTTTTTTTAATGATTTTATTTATTTATTTGACAGAGAGATCACAAGTAAGCAGAGAGGCATGAAGAAAGAGAGGGGGAAGCAGGCTCCCTGCTGAGCAGAGAGCCCGATGTGGGGCTCCATCCCAGGACCCTGAGCTGAAGGCAGAGACTTAACTCACTGAGCCACCCAGGCACCCTGAAAGATATCTTTTTTAAAAAAATTCTGACCACATAACTGAGAAAAATGAAAAGAATTGGGCAATATTCTAGTGAAATGGTTCAATGGGGAAAACCAAGGTGTTTGGTTCTAACACAATTCCCTGATGTCTTCTTCAACAGCAAATGTATTTTGGCCTGAAATAGCTATATGATTTCCTCCATATTGCACTTTGCAGTGCTCAACCCCAGGCTCAAGATGCAATGAGAGCATTAAACAATTCTAGCCTAATATAAAGTGACGACTTGTTAATTAATACCAATATTGGTAACCATGTTTGCAGGCCAGATTTCATAAAGAACAAAAACACTGAATGTATTTTTAATCTAGTTTCACAGCTATACGGTATTTTAAAAATGTAGATGCAAACGACATCTCTCTCTAACTTTATATTTTAATTAAATAGCAGAGTTGATTTAATTTATCAAAAATATCAGAGCTGTCCCATTAGGACTGTGGAAAATAATTTGTATTTTAAAGGGATTGCAACTGAATATTCACTGCTTGCATATTTATTTTTCAGATTAGTATGATGGCATTAACTCAAAATCAAACTTTAAGAAAATTGTTTAATTCTTGTTAGTTTGATAAAAAATAATATTTCAAACTACTTTTGATTAAAAACTTGTGTATATAAGTTGTGTAAGAAAACTGTGTTTAAAGTATTTTGGGTTGGGGCGCCTGGGTGACTCAGTCAGTTAAGAGGCTGCCTTCGGCTCAGGTCATGATCCCAGGGTCTTGGGATTGAGCCCCACATCAGGCTCCCTGCTCAGCGGAGAGCCTGCTTCTCCCTCTCCCTCTGCCTGCTGCTCTGCCCACTTGTGCTATCTCTCTCTCTGTGTCAAATAAATAAATAAAATCTTAAAAAAAAAGAGTTAAAGTAATTTGGGTTAAAATTCATGTTCATGAGCTGCTGTCTTGCCTTATTTTAAAATAATACATTAGTATTTAGAACTTCACAGTGAACTCTTTTTTTTTTTTTTTAAGATTTTATTTATTTATTTGACAGACAGAGATCACAAGTAGGCAGAGAGGCAGGCAGAGAGAGAGAGGAGGAAGCAGACTCCCTGCGAGCGGAGAGCCCGATTTGGGGCTTGATTTTGCAATCTGTTAAAGAGCATTGAAGAGCAAAATCTTCAATGACATTTGGCGATCCCTATGAGAAGTTACCTTAACATATTGTGTTCTGCCTTTGCCCTGGTGTGCCTGGAGCAGGTGCTGTTAATCTAAATTCTTTGGAAGGGAAAACTGTCCTTATTGATTACATGTGGCTAAAAATGTGATCTGGGAAGCTTTGTCATTCAAGGGGTGCCTGTCTCCACCCTAATCTGTGTCTTGATTATGTGGTTCTCTTCCCAGCAGCTCCCTTCCTTGGCTGGTCAGCTTCACGCTGCACAGATGTTTCTCCTATTGCTGCTACATGGTGATTTTTCAAGCAGCTTCATAGACAGATATTTCCAGATGTGTTCCCCCACTTCTCTGGAAAGACCTTTTCTCCTTACAAAGAGCAGATCACGCGCTGCTCAAGCTTTTGATCTATTGACTGTATAAAAAACAAACAGCACTCTATTGATGTTGTGTTTTGGGGGGCTTTGGCAATAACACACATAATAAGTGTCCTCTTCACTCTTTGAAACACTACTGGCAGATGTTTTCCATGGACTGCTCCACCCAGCAGTTTTTATTCTCACACCAGCTCCACCTTCCAGAGGAAAATGGATGAATGTGGTTCAGTCTCTATTTTTCGTTTTTATTTACTTTAATGCTATCTTTACCTGCACTTTGAGGTTAACAGTCAAATTTAGTTCTTACTAACTATATCAATAATAAAGTAAGTAATTTTAGGAAATGTGTACTTATGGACAAAGAGAAATTACAATTTCAGTTACTTAACACTTTTTTTGCCCTTATTTAGAGGAAAATTTTTGAGATTATCTTAGTGCATGAATATTTGTTTCTCCATTCATTTACCCTTCTATCCACTCATGCATTCATGCATGGCTATTCAGAACCTGATAACTGAAGACCTGACAGGTAACAGACATTGAAGATACAGAGACAGAAGAAATACAGTCCTTGAGCTCAGGAAGCTCATGCCCCAATTGTGGAGGCCAACATGAGAAATGTAATGTAAGTTGTTTGAGAGCTGTCTAAATGGAATTCTGCAAGGATAAAAGGAAGGTAGATGAGGCACACATAGATACTTTAAGCACCTTTAGGACTGCAACCAAATTTAGGACAAGGAATGAACTGTTGATGACTCAGAAGGGCTGTTCTGTGTCATGAACAATAGACATTTTACAAAACAATAGTAGGCAAAGGCATGTTTTCATTAACACTTTGAAATAGAGAGTTAAGAAACACTGGGGAACACAATGTTTTACAGGAACAATAAAAATAAAACGGGTGTTTATACAATTACCCACAGAGATTGTCTGATCCTAAATATTAGGTAAGCAGAAACACTACCGCTGTGTTGCAAATAACACTAAACATTATCAGGTAATGATTAGGACCAATCAGTAAAAGTAAAATCTTCAGGGGAAAATGGCCCAGTACTCCTCAAGGCAATTATACCTGTATTTTTGTTTTGTTTTGGTTTTGGCTGCTTGAAATATTTTATATATGTGTAAATGTACACTTACTGACAAAAAGGCTATTTTTTAAAGATTTATTTATTAATTTACTTGACAGAGATCAAATAAATGTAGGCAGAGAGGCACGCAGAGAGAGAGGAGATAGCAGGCACCCTGCTGAGCAGAGAGCCCGATGGGGGCTTGATCCCAGGATCCTGGGATCATGACTGGAGCCAAAGGCAGAGGCTTTAATCCTCTGAGCCACCCGGGTGCCCCCAAAAAGGCTATTTTAATTTCAATTGCAGTTGACCCTTGAGTGCTTAACACAGGTTTGGATGGCACAGGTCCACTTATATAAGGGTTTTTTTTTGTTTTGTTTTGTTTTGTTTTAAAATTTTTTAAGATTTTATTTATTTATTAGTTAAGAGAGAGAGAGATAGAGCACAGGCAGAGAGGCAGGCAGAGGCAGAGGGAGAAGCAGGCTCCCTGCCGAGCAAGGAGCCCGATGTGGGACTCGATCCCAGGATGCTGGGATCATGACCTGAGCCGAAGGCAGCTGCTTAACCAACTGAGCCACCCAGGCGTCCCATAAGGGTTTTGTACAATATGGTATTGTTAATGTACTTTCTCTTCTTTATGATTTTCTTTTCTTTTCTTTTTTTTTAAGATCTTATTTACTTACTTATTTGACAGAGAGAGAGAGAGCGAGATCACAAGTAGGCAGAGGGCAGGCAGAGAGAGAGGGGGGAAGCAGTCTCCGTGCTGAGCAGAGAGCCTGATGTGGGGCTCAATCCCAGGACCCTGGGATCATGACCTGAGCAGAAGGCAGAGGCTTAACCCACAAGCCACCCAGGGGCCCCCTTCTTTAAGATTTTCTTAATAATACTTTCTTTTCTTTAGTTTACTTTATTAAAAGAATACAGTATATAATATATATGTATTAATCGACTATTGTGTTATCAGTAAAGCTTCTGGTCAACAGTAGGCTATTAGTAGTTAAGTTTTGGGGAAGTCAAAAGTTATACACCAATTTTTGACTGTAGGGTTTGGCACTCCTAATCCCCACATTATTTAAGGGTCATATATACTGACTTAGCAGTTTTGTTTTGTCTTACTAACTTTTTAATTATCTTTTTAAGCTACTTTGATAAGATACAGCTATGACAATAAAATTCTGGCAAATCACTTCCTATACTTCCTGTGATGAGGATTAACAGTATTGCATTTAAATGAAAAGAAAGAATAGACTCAGCAAAATGGTAAGATCTAGTAATGTGAGTAGAGACAAATTTGAACTTTAATTAAGTTTGGACTTTTAATCTGGTCTGCAAATGAAGATAAAGTTTCATCAAAGACAAGTATAGGAGTATTTTTAAAGGTTTCTTTTAACATTCTGACTCTTGTGGTAGTATTTTATTTCCTTTTTTTTGGTTCCCTTTAGATAGTGAAAAATTGTGAAATAAAACAAGGGAGGTTATATGTGGATATTGAAGTCAAGGAGGAAAGGGAAATTTTGGTGAGTGCCTACCGTTAGACTGTCTTACTATTCCTCAATATGTTTTTCCTCATTGGTGAAAGGTTATAATTCCCTAATAAGTGAATTTAGTCTTTACCAAGTGATTTGTGTTGGCTAATAAGTAATGAGTTATGATGCTCTATGATGCTCTATGATGTAACTTATGGGCTTGTAAGCTTTCTGAGGCTGTTCTCCTATACTGTATTTTCTCTTTCCCCTCTCCCACTGTAACTGAAAATGCTATAGAGAGCAGTTATTTTTCCAGCCTGGGTTCTAGAGTGAGAACAATGACAATGCAAGCTAGAATGGATATGTAACAAGAACAAGAAATAAACCTGTGGTGTTTTAACCTACTGAGATTGTGGTTGCTTTACAGCATTGCTTAGCTTATCCTGATATAGCAGATTGGAAAGACAAGCAGACTACTCAAACCACTGGACACTGAGGAGAACAAATGGGAAAACAGGTATTTGATTTAGGAAAGGTATACGGCCCCAAGCTTAACCATCGGAAAACTCTTTTATTCCATTCTGGCTTTTTTTCTCTAATCAGAAGTCTTTTTGTCTACAAAATATAGTTTTGAATGACCCAATATTTAATACCTGGTAGCACCCCCCTTCAGCATGAGTTCTATACTTTGTCTCTGTAATATCTGAAACCATCCCCTTTAACAAAAAATATATATACTGCCTCTTACTGTTCTGTTAATGCTGTTTCTTCTACCTAAAATTTATTTCTATTTCCTTGGTATCCATTTTCCATTTTTAACCAACAGAAATTACACCCATTCCCTTCTAGGTTCAATTCAGTTTCTGTTCCCATTAGAGGTGTTCCACAAATCTTATCAACTAGATATGCTACCTTATTTTTCTGAACTCAATTTCATTTAGTCCTTTTGTCTGTGTTGGGATTCCCTAGTATAAAAGCCCGAGACTAAAGAACTAATATTTTATTGGGAGGTAAAATTCCAGATCAACAAAATGAGGGAATATGGACCTGAGAAAAGAAAGGAAGGAACATGAGTCTAAGGTACTAGGTTATTGAGTTGCCTCCTGCTTTGTGAATATAAAGAGGTACCTGGTTGCTTGAGTGAGGCATTTCCATAAAATCCTTATAGGAAATTATGTCTTGTAACAGAAGAAAGAGTGAGATGGCTTTTAGCTCTCTTTCTATCTCATCCCCTATCTCTTAATAGTTGAAGTTTGCCCCATTGGAAACTGACTTCCCTACATTTGCAAACTGTCACTTGGCCATTTTGGGATAATGTTAGGACTGCCAATTTCGTGCCCTTCAGTGTGGCCATTCTTCTAAATCTGATAAATGTGAATGAAGCATTTGTAAATATGATATACATTAGGCTTTAAACAAAATCCTGCAAAGCTCAAAAGACTGAAATAATTTAGACTATGTTCTTTAACTCAGTGTATGTGAATACTGTAAGATATTTGCCCTAATTATTATAGTTCTAGGTTATTTTCTTATTTAATATAAGCAATTTTTGCTAAATGTCCTTGTATATCTCAATTATCTCATAGTTTTCAGCTCATCTGTATTTCTGTAAAGTAAGACTATTAAGACCAAGAAGAATGCTTAATATATATTTTTATACTATAATATAGTACTATTTGTATAGTACTTATGTAGCATATATAATATATAATATTAAGAATACTATATATCATATTAAGGTTCCTTTGGTTTACATTTTATTATACTATATGTTTATATTATCTGTGTAGTATGTAGATAGCATGCATATGTATAAATAAATATTTTATGTATATACATATGTGTTACATATAAAATGATATTCTATTGAGATTTCTGAGCTTGTTTGTTGTCAATGACCTAGTCATGAACTAGCCTCTCCTGATTGATAGAGCTAGTATTCCAACTTTTGTTAATCTCTACAAGAATTAATTTTTTTGATGTAAATTTGCATGTATGAGCCAAGAGTTCTCTTTGTGGGAATGTTTTAATTTAAATATTTAATTACTTCACTGAAGATTTGCTAACAATTACTAAAGATTGTTTTAGGCCTTTTCAGTTTCTTTATTTCTTCCTCTGTCAGTTTTATAGGTTGTATTACCTAAGAATTTGTCCATTTCATCTAAATTTTCAAAATGGTTGGCCTAAAGTTGTTCATAATATCTGAAGAATCTGAGATTAGTTATTTCTTTCTTCTTTTTCTTTTTAAAAAATTAATCTCAGTAGAAGTTTATCAACTTTATTGCTTTCAAATAACCAGCTTCTGACTTTGCTGATTTTTTAATTGATTTCTCCTTTATTATTCCTTCCATTATTTTTGCATTTGTTTTGCTGCTATTTTTCTAATCTCTTGAGAGAAATTATTGGCTTATTAATTTTCAGTATTATTCTATAATGGACACACTAGGAGCTACATATTTCTCTAGAAGCAATGCTTTAACTGCATTTCAAAAGTTGTATGAGACTTTTATTGAATGTCAAAAATAAACCATAATACTGACCCTCATAGCATTGAGTCATTGAGCAAACACTAGCAACCACATCTTTGCCCCAAATCATTTTTTAGAAGTTATGATTGTATACAATAAAACTTACCCTTTTTAGATGTACAGTTCTGTGTTTTTTCCCAAATGTATACAGTCACATAAGCATCACTACAATAAAGATTTAGAACATTTCCATCACTTCAAAAAGTTTTTGAAGCCATTTGACCTAGGCTCAGTCTCTACACTAAATTATATTTTTTCCTGATATTCAAATTTCCTTCACAGTTTTGCTCCTCTTACTTTGTCAGTTTGAGTGTAAATCAGTTAGAGATTAACCCTTCTACTGTTTCTTAGTATTGTTGATTTATATGGCAGATCTTGCTAGAAAACAATGTTATTACACTCATATATTTTTGACAGATTTTTCTGTTAAGATGCTGATGCAGGAAGAATTGAGACCTCATTATCAATATTAAGAACAGAACTAATATTATTGTCTTTTCCAAATAACAAAGGAAACTTTTTTCCTAAAATTAAAATATGGTTACTTTGCATTATTGTAGGCTTCAGTTTCTTCCAAGCCAACATTGTCTCTTCAAGATTTCAAAGTACACTGGGAAATCATAATGTAGGCTAAAGATTTTATTTCCCTTTCAAATAATTTTTTAAAATATTTTATTTATTTATTTGCCAGAGAGAGAGAGAGAGAGCACAAGCATAGACAGAAGCAGGCAGAGGGAGAAGCAAGCAGGCTTTCTGCTCAGCAGGGAGCCCAATGTGGGACTCCATCCCAAGACCAGGGATCATGACCTGAGCTGAAGGCAGACACTTAACCGACTGAACCACCCAGGTGTCCCTCAAACATTTTTTAAAACAAGGGCAATAGCTATAGGAAGAAATAAAGCATTAATAATTTCAGCAAATTTTACATTGTTCCATTTTTTTGATGATTTAGTTCAAGGAAAAATGCAGCCCTGTGGGAGTTCCATTGTTCTTAAAAGTTGTCAATAGAAGGATTTATAAACTGGTAGTGTCAGAACTGATTACAATAAAACACAATTAAGTCAATATCGGTAAGCAACTATCATTCTTTAGCTACTCCTCTTTAATAACAGCACATTATTAATTTTAAAAATCTACGTTTAAGTCCTTTTAACTTAAACTGATGAGATTTTAATCTGAGAGATCAGTAATTTATTAATTAGAGTTTTCAATATATAAGATTATGTCATTAACAAATAGAGATAGTTTTACTTCTTTGTTTCCAATCTGGATGTCCTTATTTGTTTTTCTTCCTAATTGCCCTGGTTAGAACATCCTATACAATATTGAATGAAAGTGGGGAGAGTGGGCATCCTTCTCTTGTTCTTGATATTAAGGGGAAAGATTTCAGTTTTTTACCAGTAAATATGAGTTTTGCTGTAGTTTTTTGATAGCTGCCTTTATCAAGGTGAAGACATTCCCTTCTATTTGTAGCTTATTGAGTGTTTTTATTATGAAACAATGTTAGGGTTTGTCAAATGCTTTTTATGCATCTATTGAAATATTATGCATTTTCTACTTTGTTCTATTAATATGGCATATCACATTAATATTTAATATATGAACCAACCTTGCATTCCTAGGATAAATCCAACCTGGTTATATTACATAATCCTTTTTAGGTGTTGCTGGATTAGTTTGCTAGTGTTTTTGTTGTACCCGCAGTCATAAGGAATGTTAGTTTATAATTTTCTTTACTGTACTTGTGATATCTTTGATTTTTGTGGTTTTGTAGAATGAGTTAGCCAGTATTCCCACCTTCTATTTTTGGAGGATTTTGTGCGGAATTGGTGTTGACTCTAAATATTTGGCAGAATTCATCAATGAAGCCATCTTGTTCTGGGCTTTGTGTGTGTGTGTGTGGGGGGGTACTTTTTTTGGTTACTGATTCACTCTCCTTACTTGTTATAGGTCCATTTTTCTTTTTCTTACTCAATGAGTTTTGATAGTTTATGTCTGTCTAGGAATTTACCCATTTCATTTAAGTAACCTAACTTGCTGGCATACAATTTTTCCCAATGTTCAGTCATAATCCCTTTTATTTCTATAGGGTTAGTGGAAACGTACCCTCTTTAATACCTAATTTTATTAATATGAATCTTCTTTTGTTTTTCTTGGTTAATTTATTGAACAGTTTGTCAATTTTGTTGACCTCATCAGAGAATCATCCTCATGAATTTCCCAAGTTTCTGTCTGTTATTGATTTCTAATTTCATTCCATAAAGATCAGAGAACACATTTTGTGTGATTTCAATCTTTTCATATTTATTTAGACTTGGTTTGTGAACTAGCATACTGTCTATTCTCAAGAATATTCCATGTGCTTGAAAATAATGAGTATTCTGCTGTTGTGGGTGATGTATTCTATAGATGCCTGGTAAGTCTAGTTGATTTCTAGTGTTGTTCAAGTTTTATATTTCTTTGTAATCTTTTACCTAGTCATTCTGTTCATTACTGAAAATAGCATATTTAAGTCTCCAAGTATTATTGTTGAATTTTCTGTTTCTCCTCTCAATTTGGTCACTTTTCCCTTCATGTATGTTGGGTATCTGTGGTTAGGTACATGTATGCTTGCTCTTTCTCTCTATATACATATATATATACACACACACACACACACATATATATATATATATCTTCTTGATTGACCCTTTTATTATTATAAAATGTCCTTTGTTCCTAATAATTCTTGTTTAAAATCTATTTTATCTGCTGCTAGTATAGTTAGTTATTCCGGTGTACTTTTGTTTGTTGTTTGATTGGTACAGTAGTCCCCCCCTTATCCATGGGGAATGTGTTCCAAGACCCCCACTGAATGCCCAAAACCATGGATAGTAGTACCAAATCCTATATATACTATGTTTTTTCCCTACACAAACATACCTATGATAAAATTTAACTCAGAAGTTAGGCACAGTAAGAGACTAACAATAGTAACTAATAATAAAATGAATAATTATGACAGTATACTGTAATAAAAGTTATGTGAATGTGAGCTTTCACTCAAAATATCTCATTACACGCTATGTTCACCCTTCTTTTTCCTGTGATGAAATAATAAAATGTCTATGTGATGAGATGAAGTAAGCTGAATGATGTAGGCATTGTGACACAGTGTTAGGCTACTGTTGACCTTCTGATGATATGTTAGAAGGAAGATGATCTACTCCTGAACCACAGTTGATTGTGGGTAACTGAAACTGCCGAAAGTGACACTGCAAATAAGGGGGTCTACTACATGTCTTTTTTGCATCCTTTTACCTTTTTTGTGTCTTTATGTATTTTTGAACCCAGAGTGACTCTCTTATTGGCAGAATTAGATCATTTTCCCCCCATTTTGCCAGTCTCTATCTTTTGATTAAAGAGTTCAATCCACTTACATTTAATCTAATTCTTGATAAGGTAAAATTTACATCTGCCATTTTGCAATTTATTTTCTATGTATGTTGTCTTCCTCCTCATTTCTTCCATAACTCTCCTTTTGTGTCAAGTAGATAACTCTTTTCTAATATGAGATTTTAATTACTTTGTTGCTTCTTTTACATATAATTTTGAGATATTTTCTTAGTGGCTGCCTTAGATGTTATCATGAATTTTAATTTATTATAATCTAGTTCAGATTAATACCAACCTAATTTTGATAGTATTTCAAAAACTTTGCTGCTGTATAGCTCTGTTTCCCCACTTTTTAATGCTATATAGTCATGTGTCTATACATTGTATGTTTATCAACTTGGTTTATAATTATTCCATTTTCAGTTGCTTTTTAAGCCATAGGGAAAAAAAGGAGTTACAAACAAAAAATACATTTATACTATCTTTTATATTTATCTCTGTAGTTAACTTTATTTGTGTGTTTTTTTTTTAAATTTCCTCATAGAATTTTGACTTGTAGTTTAAGGTCCTTTGACAACTTGAAGGGGAATTAATAAGAAAAATCATGTGGTCATATATGTTTGACTTCATAATGCCAAAAACTCAAATTTAATCAAATGGGAAAATATTTAAAATATATTATTAACTGAGAAAAATTTAATTATAAATGGGCATGTGTATCATGATCTTACTTATGTAAAAAGTGGATATATTTTGCACACACACACACACACAATTTAAAAACAGACAAGAAATCTATATGCCAAATTGTTAACAATATTTATCTCTGCAGAGTGGAATTAATAGTGATTTTTTTGGTATTGTTTTCAAGCTTTATTTCATATAACAGTGAAATTTTCTTTTCTTTTTTTTTTAATAATTTATTTTTTTTGCTATTTTTTATTGTGTTATGTTAGTCACCATACAATACATCATTAGTTTTTGATGTAGTGTTACATGATTCATTGTTTGCGTATAAAACCCAGTGCTCCATGCAATCCATGCCCTCCTTAATACCCATCACCAGGCTCACCCATCCCCCTACCCCCATCCCTTCTAAAACTCTCAGTTTGTTTTTCAGAGTCTGTAGTCTCTCATGGTTTGTCTCCCACTCCGATTTCTCCCCCTTCATCTTTCCCTTCTCTTAATGTCCTCCATCCTATTCTTTATGTTTGACAAATAAGTGAAACCATATGATAATTGACTTTCTCCGTTTGACTTATTTCACTTAGCATAATCTCCTCCAGTCTCATCCATGTTGATGGAAAAGTTGGGTATTCAACCTTTCTGATGGCTAAGTAATATTCCATTGTGTATATGGACATCTTTATTCATTCATCTGTTGAAGGGCATCTTGGCTCTTTCCACATTTTGGCTATTGTGGATACTGCTGCTATGAATATTGGGGTGCATATGGCCCTTCTTTACACTGCATCTGTATCTTTGGGGTAAATACCCAGTAGTGCAATTGCTGGGTCATAAGGTAGTTCTATTTTTAATTTTTTTGAAGAACCTCCACATTGTTTTCCAAAGTGGTTGCAGCAATTTGCATTCCCACTAACAATAAGAGGGTTCCCCTTTTTCCACAACTTCTCCAGCATTTGTTGTTTCTTGCCTTGTTGATTTTTGCTATTCTCACTGGTGTAAGGTGTTATCTCAATGTGATTTTGTTTTGAATTTCCCTGATGGCTAATGATGATGAGCAGTTTTTCATGTGTCTGTTAGCCATTTGTATCTCTTCTTTGGAGAAGTGTCTGCTCATATCTTCTGCCCATTTTTTTACTTCATTATCTGTTTTTTGGGTGTTGAGGTTAAGAAGTTCTTTATAGATCTTGGATATCAGCCCTTTCTTTATAATGTCATTTGCAAATATCTTCTCCCATTCTGTGGCTGCCTCTTTGTTTTTTTTACTGTTTTCTTTGCTGTACAGAAGCTTTTTATCTTGATGAAGTTCCAAAAGTTCATTTTCACTTTTGTTTCCCTTGCCTTTGGAGATGAGTCTTGAAAGAAGTTGCTGTGGCTGATATTGAAGAATTTACTGCTTGTGTTCTCCTCTAGGATTTTGATGGATTCCTGTTTAAGATTGAGGTCTCTCATCCATTTACTGTTTATCTTTGTGTATGGTGTAAGAGAATGGCCCAGTTTTATTCTTCTGTACATGGCTGCTCAATTTTCCCAACACCATTTACTGAAGAGACTGTCTTTCTTCCATTGGATTTTTTTCCTGGCTTTGTCAAAGATTACTTGACCTTAGAGTTGAGAGTCCATATCTGGGCTCTCTATTCTGTTCCATTGGTCTATGTGTCTGTTTTTGTGCCAGTATCATGCTATCTTGGTGATCACAGCTTTGTAATATAGCTTGAAATTAGGCAGCTTGATGCCCCCAGTTTTGTTTTTCTTTTTCAATATTTCCTTGGTGATTCAGAGTCTTTTCTGGTTCCATATAAATTTTAGGTTTGTTTGTTCCAGCATTTTGAAAAATGCCATTGGTATTTTGATCGGGATGGTGTTGAAAGTATAGATTGCTTTGGGCTGCATAGTCATTTTAACGATATTTCCTCTTCTGATACATGAGGATGGAATGCTTTCCCATCTTTTTGTGTCTTCTTCAATTTCTTTCATGAGTGTTTTGTAGCTCCTGGAGTATAGATCCTTTACCTCTTTGGTTAGGTTTATTCTGAGGTATCTTATGGTTTTGGTGCTATTGAATTCTTTAATTTCTCTTTCTGCAGTTTTATTGTTAGTGTATAAGAAAGTAACTGATTTCTGTGCATTGATTTTGTATCCTGTCACATTACTGAATTGCTGTATGAGTTATGTAATTTGAGGGTGGAGGCTTCTGGGTTTTCTACATAAAATATCATGTCATCTGTGAAGAGAGAGAGTTTGACTTCTTCTTTGACATTTGAATACCTTTTATTTCTTTTTGTTGTCTGATTGCTGTTGCTAGGATTTCTAGTACTATGTTAAACAGTAGAGGCAAGAGTGGGCATGCATCCTTGCTGTGTTCCTGATCTCAGTGGAAAGGCTTTCAGCTTTTCCTCATTGAGAATGATATTTACTATGGGTTTTTCATAGATGGATTTTATGAAGTTCAGGAATGTTCCCTCTATCCCTGTACTCTGAAGAGTTTTGATCAGGAAAGGATGCCGTATTTTGTCAAATGCTTTTTTCTGCATTAATTGAGAGGACCATGTGGTTCTTCTCTTTTCTCTTATTTATGTGTTCTATCACATTGATTGATTTGCCAATGTTGAACCACCCTTGTATCCAGGGATAAACCCCACCTGGTCGTGATAGATAATCCTTTTAAGGTACTGTTGGATCCTATTCACTAGGATCTTGTTGAGAATTTTGGCATCTGTATTCATCAGGGATACTGGTCTGAAATTTTCCTTTTTGATGGGGTCTTTGCCTGGTTTTGGGATCAAGGTAATGCTGGCTTCATAGAAAGAGTCTGGAAGTTTTCCTTCTGCTTCTGTTTTTTGAAACAGCTTCAGGAGAATAGGTATTAGTTCTTCTTTGAATTCCCCAGGGAATCCATCAGGCCCTGGACTCTTGTTTTTTGGGAGGTTTTGATCATTGCTTCAATCTTGTTACTAGTTATTCGTCTATTCAGGTTGTCAATTTCTTCCTGTTTCAGTCTTGGAAGCTTATAGGAATGCATCCATTTCTTCTAGGTTGCTTAACTTATTGGCATAAAGCTGTGATAATAATTTCTGATGGTTGTTTCTATTTCATTGGTGTTAGTTGTGATCTCCTCACTTTCATTCATAATTTTATTAACTTGGGTCCTTTCTCTTTTCTTTTGGATAATTCTGGCCAGTGGTTTATCAATCTTACTAATTCTTTCAAAGAACCAACTTCTAGTTTCGTTGATGTGTTCTACTGTATTTCTGGTTTCTAATTAATTGATCTCTGCTCCAACCTTAATTATTTATCTTCTAATGTGTGGGTTAGGTTTAATTTGTTGTTGATTCTCCAGATCTTTAAGGTTTAAAGATAGTTTGTGTATTCAGGATTTTTCTATTTTTTTGAGTGAGGCTTTGATGGCTATGTATTCCCTGCTAAGGACCACCTTTGCCATATCCCATAAGTTTTGGATCAATGTGTCTTCATTTTCATTGGTTTCCATGAATTGATTAAGTTATTCTTTGATTTTCTGCTTGACCCAAACATTCTTGAGCACGATGGTCTTCAGCTTCCAAGTGTTTGAATTTCTTGCCAACATTTTCTTGTGATTGAGTTCCAGTTTCACAGCATTTTGGTCTGAAAATATGCAGGAATAATCTCAATCTTTTGATATCAGTTGAGACCTGATTTGTGACCCATGTGGTCTATTCTGGACAACGTTCCATGTGTGCTCAAGAAGAATGAGTATTCTGTTGCTTTAGGGTGGAATGTTCTGTATATATCTATGAGGTCTATCTGGTCCACTGTGTCATTCAAAGCTCTTGTTTCTTTGTTGATTGCTTAGTTGATCTGTCTGTTGCTGAGAATGGAGTGTTAAAGTCTCTTTTTGAACACATATTATCAGTATGTCTCTTTGTTTTGGTTAACAGTTTGCTTATGTAGTTAGCTGCTCCCATGTTGGGGATATAGATATTTACAATTGTTAGATCTTCTTGTTGGATAGACCTTCTGAGAATGATATAGTGTCCTTCAGTATCTTTAACTATAGTCTTGAGCTTAAAATCTAATTTGTCTGATATAAGAATTGCTACTCTGGCTTTCTTCTTTTTTAAAAAAATTTAATTAAATTTAATTTTTTAAATTAAATTTATTTTTTTCATTTTTTCAGTGCTTTCTTTTGAGGTCCGTTGGCATGAAGACAGTTCTCCATCCCTTCACTTTGAGTCTGGATGTATCTTTAGGTTCAAAAATTAGTCTCTTGTAGACTGCATATGTATGGGTCCAGTCTTTTTATCCAATCTGCAACCCTGTGCCATTCTATGGAAGCATTTAGGCAGTTCACATTGAGAGTGATTATTGACAGATAAGATTTTATTGTCATCATGTTGCCTGTGAAGTCCTTGTTTCAATGGATTGTCTCTCTACATCTCTGTTCTGTAACACTCTTGGGGTCTTTCTCCTTTTATAGGACCCTCCTTAATATTTCTTGCAAGGCCGGCTTAGTGGTCACATATTATTTCAGTCTCTGCCAATCCTGGAAGCTTCTTATCTGTCCATCTATTCTGAATGACAGCCTTGCTGGGTAAAGAATTCTTGGCTGCATATTCGTCTCATTTAGTACCCTGACTATGTCTTACCAGCTTTTCTGGCTTGCCAGGTCTTTGTGGATAGGTCTGACATTATTCTGATGTTCCTCTCTCTGTAAGTAAGGAGCTTCTTCCCCCTAATTGCCCTTAAATGGCTTCCTTGGTTCTAAAATTTGCAAATTTTACTATTACATGCCTGGAGGTTGATCTGCCCTCATTGATCTTAGAGATTGTCCTCTCTGCCTCTAGGACATGATTACTTCTTTAATTCCCCAGATTAGGGAGTTCTTGGCTATGATTTTGTCAAATATATCTTCTAGTCCTCTCTCTTCCTCTTCACCCCCTCAGAAATCCCTATAATTCTGACATTGGAATGTTTCATGACATCATTTATTTCTCTAATTCTGTTTTCATGGATTTTAAGCTGTTAGTTCCAAGCCTCCTTCTGCTCCTTCTTTTCTAACAGTTTGTCTTCAAGATCACTAATTCATTCTTCTGTCTAATTTAGAGTATCTGGCTTAGATTGTATCTCATTGGTAGCTTTTGTGTGTGTATGTGTGTGTGTGTGTGTGAGAGAGAGAGAGAGAGAGAGAGAGCACAGTCAGGCAGAAAGGCAGGCAGAGTCAGAGGGAGAAGCAAGCTTCCCCGCCAAGCAAGGAGCCTGATGTGGGACTCAATCCCAAGATGCTGGGATCATGACCTGAGCTAAAGGCAGCCGCTTAACCAACTGAGCCACCCAGGCGTCCCTCATTGATAGCATTTTTAAGTTCTGCCAGATCTGCTCTCACTTCTGCCCTTAACAAATCTATGTTGCCAATAATAGTTTCTCCAGCCTGACAATGTCTTCATAACTGCTACTCTGAAGTAGCAGTTCTATGTAACTATGCAGTAACTATGCAGTAACTATGGATATAGTTAGATCCATATCCACTAGATCTGCTGGAGAGGCTATTGTCTCTGGGTCTTTTCTTTTTTGGGAATTCTTCCTTGTCATTCTGTTGAGTTGTGGTTGAGGGGATGTACAGGTGAAAATATCAACCACTATCCAGGCTAGGTGCACCTTGGGAAGTTTCAGAGCAATCAGATACCACCAAGAAGAAGAAGAAGAAGAAGAAGAAATCACCCAGCCAAAATGAGCCCTAAGAGTAACATTTACAAAGTACAAAAACAAAAGCAAACAAACAAAAAGACTGACAAAAGGAAAAAAAAAGGAGAGGTGATGGGAAAGTGGTTCTAATCCCTTGATGTGCACGAGGAAGGATATTTCAGTTCCTCCTGGGTGTATCTTGTTATCTATGTTACAGAACCCAACTTTCCAGAGATACAGGGAAATTAAAACTGATATCTATATAAAGGTAGTATCGAATAGGGAAAAAAGGACTACATTGAAGCTTATATCTATACATATTTTTAAAAGGAAAAAGGAAAAATATATGTATGAAAATGTTCAAGTTAAATAGTTACTATGGAATATGTTGTATTAAACATCTAGTTGAAATGGTAAGTAGATTTGAAAAAAAGAACAAGAATCATGAGAAAGAATTAAAAGAGAGAGAGAGAGAGAGAAGTTGTATCTAAGAAATTTACAGGCTGTGAGGCAATATCAGGGGCTTAATATATTGTTTTCCCATGGTGCTGGGGTTTTACAGTTTTATGGGGTCCCTGTGGTTGTTGTCCTCTTGTTCTTTCTTTCTTTCCTCTTGTCTTCTGGGGGAAGGGCCTGCTGCGTTGTTTTTCAGTCAACCTTGCTTGGGTGGAGCTGCTCTGCCCCCTATCAAGGGGCTGGGTTCCTTGGAAAATTTTCAGGCCTTGTTCTCTGAAGGCTTTTGTTCTCTGGTGGTTTTTTGGTGCCTTTTTGGAGGGTCAGAGCAAAGTAAACTGTCTGTACCCAGACCCTTACCTCAGAGAGAAGCCACAGACTGCTCATCTCTGAATCCTCCAGAACACACAGTCTCCCCCTCTACAAGTGCCGTTGAATATTGCAGCCTCCCACAGGCAGTTCCCACCCCCAGCAACCCTCTCAGTGGTAGACCGCACCCCCCCCCCCCCAACTTGTTTCTATACCACTGTACCACCAAAAATGCAAGCAATGCTGGTCTGCATGAGCCCGTTTCCAGCAGCTGCTGTTCCTGGGACCACTGGCTTGTGTCTGCACTGGGTCCTTTCAGGTGCAATGTCTATAGCTGGTCCTGGGACCATGGGCTTAGGTCTGTGCCTGTGGCCCCCAGGTCCCAGCAATTGTCCTTTAAGCCCCTTTGTTCTGTTTGAATGCTGTTATCAGTCCCTTCCTGACACCTGTCTCCAAGCTGTCCCTGCTCCCCAAGTACAGGGCACTTTCACATTGGGGTATTACTTTCCAATGGTTTGCTTCTGGTGGCTCCCTCCCCCTCTGTTTATCCTCTGATATCTTTCTGTGCAATCCCAACTCTGTCCTTTGTATCTCTAGACTGATGATCCTCTGCCACCATAGAGATCCAGAAGTATATAATCTTACATCTTAGGCTGATTTCATGTGTACTCACAGTGCTCTGGTAGATATCCAGCTCAATTCAGGGGACTGGTTGAAATAAGGTCCCCTACTCCTCTGTCATCTTGCCCCCTCCTCTAATAGTGATTTTTAAATCTTAAATGGTGATTTTTATTTTTTGAATTTTTTCTGACTATATATAATATGTAAAAAGAAAACAGTACTGTTAATTATTCCTTAATAATTTCTTATTCCTCAATAAGACATCCATAGGGAGTTAAGTAAGCATAATATTGAAACGAATTTTTTCTGGCAATTTAGAGTAGGATCTTAAACAATTGATTTCCTAACCGGGACTCAACTGGAGTGCAAGCTCTTTAATAGTTCTTTATAGAGCCTGAAATCTACACAGTGTTAAATACACATGAACATGACTTAAATATTTGTTCAGGATATGGATCAATGACTCAATAAACCAGTGAATGAATGTATGAATAAACAAATGAAAATGATTGTAGTCTTTATGTGCCTTTCTTCTCCTGGAGCTACCTGGGAGAAATTACTTATTAGAACTTTATTTGAGGCTCCTTAGTTGCAATTCTGGAATGAATGATTTATTGTTTATAAAACCATATGAGATACTAGGTGAAAAGTCCTACATAAATGTGATATATTATTTTGTTCATTGTGACTTTTAGAATAATCTGAAAGACTCATAACATATCATGATTGCCAAAAGCAGCTGACAAACCTGGTTAGCTTGGTGTATTTGTTTTTAACAAATCAAAGTGAAATTGGGAGAAAAAAATCATATCCAAAGTTATTCCATATACACTGAGACTTACCAGACTTACTGGGCCCAATGAATAATATTTGCTTTCATTTAAAAATTATATAATCCAACCATAGAATGTTTACATAGGAAAATTAAATATAGTTATTATTAATTTATACCATGGGGCCATGATTAATGTTTTTTCTGCCTCAAGACTTTATTTTTTTTCCTCCTTTTTCTCAAACATGTTTGGCATTTAGAAGTTTTAAAGTAATTTCCCCCTTTGGCTTCACCTGGGGTCTCTGCTGTCCCAGAACCTCCTCCTGACCTCAGTGTTGTGTTTTCATTTAAAATAGGGCATGTCTATAAATGTCAGCAATACAGAGCAATTAGAAGTTTGAAAAGGGCTGTAACATAAACCAGCATTATAGTGAAATGGATATTGCCTTAAGCTGCCTGCAATTCGCTTGCTGTTGGAAAGACAATATCCTGCCATTCTCCCATGGTGGCCTTCAATTGAACACATTTGGCTGA
The DNA here is from genome assembly GCA_003697995.1 of Taxidea taxus jeffersonii. Lineage (NCBI taxonomy): Eukaryota > Metazoa > Chordata > Mammalia > Carnivora > Mustelidae > Taxidea > Taxidea taxus. The sequence goes on from ML103848.1 coordinate 61,629, forward strand.
GGATTGACCCATTATTAAGATAAGTCTATCCCTGGTTTGAAACAATGAAGAAACACAGAGAGAGTGAAGCCAGCAAATTGGTCTAGTAGTCAGCCAGCACTGGACAGAAATGTGACACCGAATTAGAGCTTAATAGCTGTCTGTGGTGCTATCTGTGAAATCCAATGCTATCCTGGTTCCCCCTGAATTGGATGGTAGGTGCATGCTGTTTGGGCTTGCCCAAAGTTTTCAGGGTTTAGAAGGAATTGCTGTCTATATATTTAGCTACGTGCTTCTGTTATTTTCATTTTTAATACCACCATGAGCAGCAACAACAAAAGTCCAACACTTCTGACATTAACTTAATTTTATTTATTTTCATTTCCTCTACTGCTAAGAATCCAGATCACAAACTACTTTTTGCAGTTAGAAAATAGGATGTGTTTTTAGGCAAGGCATATCATATTGTTTTAATTTACCCACTTCCAAAGATGCTCGACCTTTGTGCACTCACAGTGCTTTCTTTTGCTAGCTTGAGGCCTTTTGACACACTGTCAGCTGGGCTCTGGCTCGCCCCATGTGACCTTAGAGCAAACTCTCCAACAAGATAAGGTTGCTGTTGAAAGTGTCTCTTGGGCTTGCAAACTTGGTCCTGCCTGTTCTGGTGTTTAGAGGGATAACAAAATGCAAAAGAGTACCAAGCTAACGTGTCTTCCTTTCCAGACTCTATCTACCCTTTGTTGGGATTTTTATTTTTTAAGACCACATGAAGTTTGGTGGTAAGGTAAGGAGAAAGTTTGGGAGACAACCTAAAACTGCCTATTCTTTTGCTGTAATGGTGAGTCATTTTAATTAAATGTATCTCTGGTGAGGTGTTTCCATGATCCTGCCTTTTAGTTCCTAACAACATTTCATCTCGTCAAACTCAGCTTTGTAAAACTCATATGCAAAGCTAAACTGAAATGAGGGAATGTAATTGAGTGGGAGGGAAACCTGTATCACTGGTCTGCTTGTAAAAAATCGTTTCCGTGCTGGCTATGAGCTATAGTTTTGGCTTTCTTAGGAAAGACTTTTAAAAATCCTTGCTGTCAACAGGCTTTTGAGGTTTTCCAGACTTCAGGGAAAGTTAAATAGACCATGAAACATATAAGAAAGTATGCCCAGGCCATGAGAATTGGGATAAACTAGAATGGTCCACAGAGGGTCCACAAAGGCTGAATCTCTCTTGCTGGAAGTTTAGTAACATTTGAGGACCTGCACCATTTTGCTTGAGATGGCTTAGGGGACATGGATGCTAAAGTGCCTAAAATAATTTAAATGCCAACTGTTTCTAGGCAAGTATGTGGATTAAACACCATTCCATGGTCAAGGTCACCACTCTATTCCAGATTCAATGTAAATGCTTTGTCTTTACTTTCTTGGCATGTTTTCTGTATAACTACATACAATTATTTCTGAACAGATCTATAATGCTCTTTTATAGTGAATACAGTATTTCTACTTCTCACTAAATGAAGAAATTGACTTCAGAGACAACTGAAATGATACTTTTGACAGATTTCATTAACCAAGATATTTCTGCATCAGTGAGACCATAGAAATCACTAAAATGCTAACATTGGAATCACCCAAATTGCATTGTTTTCATTATATGCCTAGTTCTCAGTATTCTTTTACCTTTTTGCATATGCCTTGTCAACTCCAACTTCCACATGACAGCCACCCTAAAATTTTCTGTAGCATTTGAAAACTCTCTAACACACATTTGCTTTCCTCCCATTAATCAATGGCCTCATCTCACAGACAAAGAACATAGAATACACTCAGAACTTCCTCAAAATTTTGACTCCAAAACAATCTATATCTCTATACATCATTTCTTCCTCTCTAAAGAAAGGTACATTTCACCTCTGATGATTTACAAGTAAACTTCCACTTGGGTATTTGCTTCTTTCCAGTTCTTAGGTCTTGTGCACCAGTGGCTTCCTCTTTTCCTTAAATGACTAGAAGGGTATGTGAATTCTTATTTCACATTCTTGCCAAATTTGGTACTTCTGGTCTTTTAAAGTTTTTGTCATTTTTGGTATGTAGTAGTTGTCCCATTGTATTTCCAATCTGTGTTTTCCTGAATATTATGAAGTTAACACATTAATAGTGTCTATTGTTCACTTGGATGTTATCTTTTTTGAAATACCTTTTCTTTGAGGTAACTTTCTTTTCTCTGACATTCCAAAACATAATATGTAGTCCTTATCATTGTTTCCTCTATATTCTTTTGTATGTTACACAGCTTATTCTCTTATTCTGGATGTTATTTTCCTGATCTTTCTTTCAGGCTGTTAATTATCTCTTTAATTGTATTAATCTGTTAGCAAAGCCACATATTAAATTCTTAATTTTGTTTTATTGAATTTCTCAGTTTAGAATTTCTATCTGGATGCTTTTAGTATTTTCAAGTTCTTTCATCAATTTCTATTTTGTCTTTAATCTCATGGACACATTTGAAGTTATTTTAATATCTCTATCCATAAGTGTCAATTTCTGGAGCCCCTGTGGGTCTTCTCTGTTGTTTGCTTTTTTTTTTTTTAAATTTAATTTAATTGCTGTTTTGCCTTTGCTCATGTTGCCTTTTCTTCTAGTGTGGCTGGTTATTTTGATTATGTGGAGGATCTCAGATTTAAGTATTTTGTACATAGAACCTGAAGACTAGAACAACATTATTGTATCACAAAAAGATTCTAAATTTCAGTGTGTTTTTGCCAGGTGCTTATGTTCTGGGGGATGCCTGGTGATATTATGGGTGATACACCATTAATAAATTTCTTTAATCTGATTTAAGAAACAGGTGATTCAAAAAAACTTCAGTGCTCTGAGAAGAATGGTCAATTTTTTGTTTACTGTTATACCTAAAGGGCAGCTTTTTAAGGTCCCAGACTAAAGTGTAAAGAATTCACTGAAGCCATTTACCTTGGTAGATTATGGATTCAAGTTCCTGTAGACCTATGAGGCTGTCAAAAGCACAACCCATACTCTTAGAAGCTTTCTTTGTAATTGTCAAAGTCTCCCAGGATAAAGTAACCCTAAATTCTTACCTTCGTGGGTCTCTTTCCTTATTTTAGAACCTTTACTATCATGTTGGTTCTCTGGTTTATTTTAGAATGTGATTCTTTAGTTTTTAAAATATTTTATCTAGATTTTCTAATTATTTTCAGTCAGAGACAAATTGTTTCATCTTCCATTAGTGTGAATACCTTACTCTTACCTTATTGCTTTTATATTGCTATTTCTTGGTTTTATCATTTAAATATTTCTTGGAAGGCTCTTTTTCCTCTGTGCTGCCTCTGTACCTCTCTGGAACTATGCCCATGGCCTTCTCTTTAAAATCTTTCTGGGTCTTTTCATCTAGTCACCAACTTTTAATTACCAGACTAACTACATGGAACCCAAATCTACATCTTTATCTCTTTCTTTTAAGTGAAACACTCAATTTCCAGTAGTCTACTAGATGTATCCACCTAAATAACTTGAAGATACCTCAGTCTTTAATGTGTAAATCAATATTTTTATTAGCCTATTCCTATCCCTGGCTAGGACTTAATCATAATGCTATATTACTTAAATTTTGGATAGGGCCATCAACAAATGCTATCATCTCTTAATAATATTACCACTTTTCCAAATTTGGGTCCTCTGTTTTTCTTTCTCTGACTTTCTGCTCCCAATCTAATTAATCATTAAGTCATACTGATTTTTCTTTCTAATACTTCTCTAGTCATCCACCCTTTGGGAAAACAACAACAACAACAACTTTAGAGACATATAGGTCAGTTCCTTTGACAACAGTGACACTGCAATTTTTAGTGAATGATCTAAGGTAAATTACCCAACAACTTTGTGTTTCTGTTTCCCTGTTTGCAAATGGGCATGATAATAATAATACCCACCTAAAGTAGACTACATGCATTGCCACAATCTTTTCTTCCTCAATCTACCTTTCCCTTTGCAATGTAACTTTGCAACATCTATCACTAAGACATGAGGTTGATTTTCCCATCTGAAATCAGGGCTAGATGTGACCTGCTTTGGTCAGTAGAGTGAAGAAGATATTGTGTGTGCCAGGTCTTAAGAGGCACTTAATGCTACTAGTCTCTGAAAACTTGCCCAACTATTATGTGAATAAGACTGAGCCAGTCTTCTGGGGAAAGAGACATCATGTGTCAAACCTTCCTGACTGAGGCCATGATAGATCAGCTAGTCCCCAGCCAACCTGGCAAATGACTAAAGAGTATGTGTGATGCTAGCCAAGATCAGAAGAACTGCCAATTTAGAGACTTATTTACTAAATAAATGATTGTTATTTTAAAGTACTATGTCTTGAGTTATTATCCAGAAAAAGTCAATTGATAACATTACTTCATAGGGTTATGGTGAAGTTAAATGAGTTAGCATGTATAAAGTGCTTAAAACACTGTCTACTACACAGTAATCATTATTAATTTTATTTATTGACTTACTTATTTATTTAGTAGGCTCCATGTCCAGTGTGGACCCCAACATGGGGTCAGAACTCACAACTCACAACCCTGAGATCAAGATCTGAGCTGAGATCATGAGTTGTATGCTTAACCAACTGAGACATCTGGGTTCCCCCACAGTAAGCATTATTTAAATGCTAGTTATTATTATTCTCTGCTTCTCTATCCCCACTGCTTTGACTTTTGACTCTCACTACCTATTACTGATTAATTGTTTATTTTGTTACTAATCTTTTACCTCTCAAGTCCATCCTCCACAATTGCCTCCTGAGTGTTCTTCTAAGACAAAGTTCAGTCATGTCCATTTCCTCTCTAAAACTGAACTGAACCTTTGATAGTTACACTTAAGTACAAGCTTCTCTGTTTAGTTATTTAAAGACTCTCCAATTTTATCTTTTTATATATTACTTTGATTCACTTATGTTTTTATCAGTGCCTATTATGTTATATTGATTACTAGAAAAATAATTAAAAGTAAAACAGAAAATATTTTTTACAGCATAAAGATAGTTACTTTGTAGCTGAGTCAGTGTGGTGTTTGTGGTCAATTTGATTAATACTGGATGGAAGATCCAGAATATAACATAATCCCAATATTTATCACATTAAAATAAGATTTGCTTTATCACAGATCTTCCATAAACTAATCCACCATAAAATGTTAGCAGTAAATTGTTGACGTTAGATTTATTTGCACTATAAATATAATACCTAGTTCATCAGCATTGTCAGGTAATGAAATGTTATATTTCAGGAGTTTCCAGATGCAGCTCCCCTCATTGATACCAAATTATTACATACGATAAAATCTGGGGCATTTTAAAAATTATGTTTTCGAGGGGCTCCTGGGTGGTTCAGATGGTTAGGCATCTGCCTCTGGCTCAGAGACCCACATTGGGCTCTTGGTTCAGCAGGGAGCCTGTGTCTCCCTCTCCCTTTGCCTCCCTCCCTGCTCATGCTCTCTTCTCTCTCTGTCTCAAATGAATAAATACAATCTTTAAAAAATTATGAATATTCCAGTATCATCCAAAACTACTGAATACAAATTTCTACTGGTACAATTAAAGAATCTGTGTATTTTAAAGACCTTTTGGCTCATAGACCTCTATTATAGCTAAGGAAATTTTTTAGTTATTTTGGAGTTAATTGAAAACTTTTTAGGGTAGAAGAAGCTTAAAGAATACATGAAACTGGAATGTATATGGGACTTGAATTCTCTTTAAAGAATGAGAAATTGTATATTGATTATTTTTGTATTTTATCAACTGTAGATTTGATGCTTGTTAATTAATCATAGTACTATTTGTTAGAAAAGTAGTAGAAGCACAATGTTTTCCATAGTGAATTTTATTTTGATTGAAATAAGTAAAATTTGGAATATAGTTCCTGAAACATAAAAATTTGGATTCCTTTTATAAATTCATGGTTGATAAAATTAAAAAGTATTCTCTAACCATCATAAAAATATTGAAACCTAGAGCCTTATTTTGTTTTATCTTACTAGAGGTCAATCTGGTTTTGCCTTACCTAACTTGGAGGTTAAAAAAATACCTGTGAACCCTTTTTATAACTGAAATCATTATCTTCTAAAGCTTTTCCAATATTTTATATGAACATGGTCTCTTTTATTTTGAGGTCATATGGTGAAGTGATTACAGGCTAACTTTAGATATGTAGTAAAGTATCAAGTTATACTGTGTAATAATATTAAATATAGGTCCAAAATGGAATCTAATATATAGTTATCAAAATTTTTAAAAATATTTTATTTATTTATTTGACAGACAGAGATCACAAGTAGGCAGAGAGGCAGGCAGAGAGAGAGGAGGAAGCAGGCTCCCTGCTGAGCAGAGAGCCTGATGTGGGGCTCGATCCCAGAACCCTGGGATCATGACCTGAGCTGAAAGCAGAGGCTTTAACCCACTGAGCCACACAGGTGCCCCTATAGTTATCAAATTTTTGTTATGAAGATCCTCTGCCTATTAATATAAGCCAACTTGCCCAAACATGCATAGGTGATTACAGAGGAAGCCTCTGGGCTTGACTCTGTAAAGGTCAATGCTGAAATTTTGACTCTAACTCAGTTCTTCCATATTTTGAATGGGGATATTAAAAGTGTCCAACAGGGGGACCAATCTGTTGGTAGAGGAAGATCCTGAACTCATCTTCTCTCATAGACATGAAATCCGTAGTTAGTTGTAGATCATTTCCCTCTGAAAAGAAGATCTGAAAACTACATGAACTGCCCTACACAACAAAGGCTGAAAGGGCTACATCATAATGAGTAGGAGAGGCAGAGACATGATCTTACATGTAGAAATACACAATAGAGAGGGATTTCACCAAAGGTGTCTCTCCTAGTGGAGTGAAAGATTAGTACCCAAGATCAGGCACCCTGGTCCCAGGGCTCTGCCCCAAAAAGATGAGCTGCCAGAATATCATTAGGAGATCAATGGGGCTGATATCTAGGGGTACCAAAGTGCTATAGGAAACTGGGATTCTCCTCTTGGAAGATTCATGTATGGTCTTACTCACCCCAAGACCCAGAAAAAAAAATAGCACTTTGAAAAGTGCATGGATTATATATGAAGGCAATTCATTTGCTGATTAGGGGCATTGACTAAAGGGATGGTGGACATTGGAGATATCCTATAGAGATAGAGTCACTGGTGGATGCCATTGTTGCATTTTCCACACAGTTTGCTAACACAAGTGACAAGCTTGGACACAGTGCCTTCTACTGTCTTACTAGGATGGGCAAAGGTGAGGAGTGGTGGCACTTGCTGAGACCAGAGAGCATGGGTGGTTGCAGTGCTTCTCTGCTCCCTGCCTTGAGTGGACAAATGCAAATGGTCATGAGGTTCTTCCACTCCCTATCTAAGTCTGTGAGAATGGGTGGTTGCAAAACTCTTTGGGCCCCTAGTTGGGGCTGGCAAGTACAGTCATGACATTGTTAAATTTTCAGTCTAAAGCTGGCACACAAGCACATATAAGGCATTCTCTGACTGAATTGCTAAAGCCCATGGGCATGAACAGAAAAGACATTTTTCTGATTCCCTTTTGAAGCTGGTGAAGATATCCCAGATGAATTACTAATGCCAGTAGAAGTACACAATCAAACAGGCTCTGACTGTGTGGCTCTGGTGGCCAAGAGAGCTGGCATTCTTGAGCTCCAGAGGACTAAAAAAATTAGAAAGACAGCTCTTGGCAGGCTACCACTCCCAGGGCACTGTAGCAATATCAGCCTAAAACACAACCCAAGTTTTTCTATGAAAAAAACTCATTTACTTAGCCTAGAGCTTCAGCCCAAGGAACAGGCTTCAGGTTTACTACATATTTAAAGCTAGGGAGGTGCTCCCAGAAAACAAGCAGGGAGATACCATCCTTGTGCACTTCCTTGGCCTCAGTACAGCTTGATGACATTTACTAGAAAAGAGCTCCATTTTTTTGCAACAATTCTCCAGAGGATACCTCAGGCCTTCTAGTCTAGAGGCCAGCAGCGATATGATTGTGGACCACAGGACTAAATATATTTATATACTTTAAACACTGCTGCCTGAGGATCTTACTTCCAACCATTCTGAATCTAGGTGCTAAATAAGAATCCTCTCTTTGGATGACTGACAGGTCTTGACACTTCCCAACAATGGGAACATGTCAAGAATAAAACAGGAAATTTAGACATTTACAAAGGTCTGAGAGGTGACCAAAAGCTAGGACAAAGTAGAATGAAAATTAACACCTACACAAGACCACTTCTTCAAGAGTAAGAGAGGTAGCTGTTACACCCAATTCATAGAAACAAACACAGAGTCTAGCAAAATGAGAAAACAGGGAAATATGTACCAAATGAAAGAACATGATAAAACCTCAGAGAAAGAATAATAAGAGAGAAATAAGCTACTTGATAAAGAACACAAAGCAATGGACATAAAGATGTTCACTAAGCTCAGGAGAAGAATAGATGAACACAGTGAGAATTTCAACAAAGATTTTGAAATATGAAAAAGCAACAAACAAGTAAAAAAACATAAAAAAGTAACAGAGAGAAGTAGGAACACGATAACTGAACTGAAAAGTATAGTAGAGGGGTTTAACAATGGACTCAATAAAGTAGAAGTATAGATGAGCAATCTGGAATACAAAGCAATAACATCTAGACAGAACAGCAAAAAGAAAAAAAGATTAGAAATAAATATCACTTAGGACACCTGGGTGGCTCAGTCAGTTAAGTGGCTGCTTTTGGCTTAGATCATGATCCCAGGGTCCTGGGACTGAGTCCCACACTGGGCTCCTTGCTCAGTGGGGAATCTGCTTCTCTCTCTGCCTCTGCCTGCCACTCTGCCTGCTTGTGCTCTTTGTCTCTCTCTCTCTCTCTGACAAATAAATAAATAAATAAATAAAATCTTTAAAAAAATCACTTAAGGGATCTCTATGACAACTTCAAGTAGAATGTTATTTGCATTTTAGGGGTATTAGAGGAGAAGAGAGAGAGAGAAAGGGGGAGGATATTTATGTGAAGAAATAACAGCTGAAAATTTTCCTAACTTATGGAAGATATTCACACTGAGGAAGCCCAGAAAATTCCAAATAAAGTGAAGCAAAAGAAAGTCACACCAAGACACATTATATTTAAAATGTCAAAAAGGATAGAGAATCTTAAAAGTAGCAAGAAAAAAAACCAATGCTGTATATAAAGGAAATCACATAAAGCTATCAGATTTCTGAGCAGAAACTACAAACCAGAAGGAAGTGGCACGATTTATTTGAAGTACTGAAAGGAAGAAAAGAAAATCCAAGCAAGAATACTCTACCTGGCAAGATTATCATTCAGATTTGAAGGAGCAGTAACAAGTTTTCTAGTTAAGCAAAAGCTAAATGAGTTCCTCACCACTAAAGTAGTCTTATAAGAAATATTAAAAGAGGGGCACCTGGGTGACTCAATGGGTTAAAGCCTCTGCCTTCGGCTCAGGTCATGATCCTGGGGTCCTGGGATTGAGCCCTGCATTGGGCTCTCTGCTCAGCAGGGAGCCTGCTTCCTCCCCTCTCTCTCTGCCTGCCTCTCTGCCTACTTGTGGTCTCTGACTGTGAAATAAATAAGTAAAATCTAAAAAAAAAAAAAAAAAGAAATATTAAAAGGACTTTTTTAAGCTGAAAAGAAATGCCATTAATTAATAACAAAAAAATACAAAAGTAAAAAAACTCATTGGAAAATGTAAATATATAGTAAAGGTAGTGGATCAATCACTTTTAAAACTACCAAGAAGTTTAAGAGAAAAAAGTAGCAAAATTAACTAAAATTACAATAATTAGTTAAAGGTTACATAAAATAAAAAGATGTAAAAGGTGACATCAGAAATATAAAATGGGGGTGAGGAAGTAAATATGCAGAGTTTTGGAATGTGTTCAAAGTTAAGTTGCTATCAACTTAAAATAGAATATTATTTACATAGGGTGGTATATGTGAGCCTCATGGTAACCATAAAACAAACCCTAATAGTAAATACACAAAAGGAAATGAGAAAAGAATCTAAACATAACACTAAAGGAAATCATTAAACCAAAAAGAAAGAGAGAACGGGAAAAAAGTAACAGAGAACCACCAAAACAGTCAGAAAACAACAAAATGGCCATAAGTACCTAGCTATCAGTAATTACATTAAATGTAAATGGACCAAATAATCAAATCAAAAGACATAGAATGGCTGAGTGGATTTAAAAATAAAAAAGACAGGGGCGCCTGGGTGGCTCAGTGGATTAAGCCGCTGCCTTCAGCTCAGGTCATGATCTCAGGGTCCTGGGATCAAGCCCCACATCGGGCTCTCTGCTCTGCGGGGAGCCTGCTTCCTCCTTTCTCTCTGCCTGCCTCTCTGCCTACTTGTGATCTCTGTCTGCCAAATGAATAGATAAAATCTTTAAAAAAAATAAAAAAGACAGAGGGAGGAGTCAAGATGGCAGAGAAGTAGCAGGCTGAGATGACATCAGGCAGCAAGAGGTCAGCTAGCTGGCTTATCAAACCATTCTGAACACCTACAAATCCAAAAAGAGATTGAAGAGAAGAGCAACAATTCTAGAAACAAAATCAACCACTTTCTGAAAAGTAGGACCAGCGAAGAAGTGAATCCAATGTGATGGGAAGATAGACCATGGGGGGGAGGGGCCAGCGCCTGGCAAGTGGCGGAGCAACGGAGCACAAAATCAGAACCTTTAAAAGTCTGCTCCACGGAGGGACATCGCTCCAGAGGTTAAACTGGCTCACAGGTATTAGAGCAAGGAAGTTGGCTACAGAGACAGAGCTGAGGAGTGAGTTCTCAACTCGGGGTTATCTTGAGCCATAATCCATGACATGGGCCGGTGCTCTGTGCGTGGAGTCCCCACAAGATCCGGGGAGACTCCAGCCTAGGGGAGCCCAGGGATCTGTGGGGTTTGGAGACTCCAGGTGGGGCTGTGTTCCAGAAACAGATGCTTGTCACAGTCTGGGTGACCTCGGAGTGCAGCCAGAGGCCAGTGAGACTGGAGTGATTGAATGAGATTTTCTCCAAGTGCGGCTAGAGACTGGGGAGACGGGAATGATTAAGTGCTTTTCTCTGAGAGTGCACTGAAGAGTGGGGCCCCAAGCTCTCAGCTCCTCCGGGCCGGAGATTGGGAGGCCGCTATTTTCATTCTCGTCCTCCAGAACTCTATGGAAAGCATTCAGGGAACAAAAGCTCCCGAAAGCAAACCCGAGCAGACTACTTAGCCAAGCCCCTGGTAAGGGCGGTGCAATGCCACCTGGGGCAGAGACACTTGAAAATCACTACAACAGTCCCCCCCCGCCGAAGATCAACAAGAAATCCAGCCAAGACCAAGTTCACTTACCAAGGAGAGCTGCAGAATTCCAGAGGAGGAGAAAGCAAAGCATGGAATTTTTGGCTTTCTCCCCATGAATCTTTAGTCTTGCAAAGTTAATTAATTAAAAAAAATTTTTTTTCTCTTCCGCTAATTTTTTTTAACTTTTACCCTTTCCTCTTTTAACGTTTTTTAACTAGTTTATTTTAATAACTTTCTTAAAAAAATCTTTTTTGAACCTTTATGATTATAGTCATATTTTATCCTTCATTGTATCTAACATTATTCTTTGTATACACATAGGGTTTTTTTCTTCTAAAAAATTTGGGGTCCAACTTCTTCTAATAGATCAAAATACACCCTAAATCTAGCACCGGGCTTGATCTAGTCTCCAGCCCAAGCAAGTTCTCCCCACTTTCTTTTTTTTTATTCTCCCTACCAACTTACCTTATCAACTCCTTTGTTAGAAATTTTAAAAAAATTGTTTTTCATCTTTATAGTCATATTCCATCCCTTCATTGTGTTTACCCTTATACATGTTTTTCATTCTTTAAAATTTTGGGAGGTAGTTTCTTCTAAGAGACCAAAATGCTCCCAAAATTAAGTGGGTGACCGTGTTCTAGTCACCAGTCTAATATATATAAATATTTTTTCTTTATTTGTGTTCTTTTTTTAAAGCTTTTTTCTCTTTTTTGAACTTCTTTTTACCCCCTTTCCCCCCCACCACCCCACGATTTGGGGTCTCTTCTGATTTGGTTAAAGCACATTTTCCTGGGGTCTTTGCCACCCTTTTGGTATTTCATTTGCTCCTTCATATATTCTTATTTGGACAAAATGACAAGGCGGAAAAACTCAACAACAAAAAAAGAAGAGGAGGCAGTACCGAAGGCTAGGGACCTAATCAGTACAGACATCGGTAATATGTCAGATCTAGAGTTCAGGATGATGATTCTCAAGGTTCTAGCCGGGCTCGAAAAAGGCATGGAAGATATTAGAGAAACCCTGTCTGGAGAAATAAAAGCCCTTTCTGGAGAAATAAAAGAACTAAAATCTAACCAAGTTGAAATAAAAAAAGCTATTAATGAGGTGCAATAAAAAATGGAGGCTCTTACTGCTAGGATAAATGAGGCAGAAGAAAGAATTAGTGATATAGAAGACCAAATGACAGAAAATAAAGAAGCTGAGCAAAAGAGAGACAAACAACTACTGGACCATGAGGGGAGAATTCGAGAGATAAGTGATACCATAAGACGAAACAACATTAGAATAATTGAGATTCCAGAAGAAGAAGAAACAGAGAGGGGAGCAGAAGGTATATTGGAGAGAATTATCATAGAGAATTTCCCTAATATGGCAAAGGGAACAAACATCAAAATCTAGGAGGTGCAGAGAAAACCCCTCAAAGTCAATAAGAATAGGTTCACACCCCATCATCTAATAGTAAAATTTACAAGTCTTAGCAACAAAGAGAAAATCCTGAAAGCAGCCTGAGACAAGAAGTCTATAACATACAATGGTAAAAATATTAGATTGGCAGTAGACTTATCCACAGAGACCTGGCAGGCCAGAAAGAACTGGCATGATATATTCAGAGCACTAAACGAGAAAAACATGCAGCCAAGAATACTTTATCCAGCTAGGTTAACATTGAAAATAGAAGGAGAGATAAAAAGCTTCCAGGACAAACAAAAACTGAAAGAATTTGCAAACACCAAACCAGCTCTACAGGAAATATTGACAGAGGTCCTGTAAGCAAAGAGAGACCCTAAAAGTATTATCAGAAAGGAACAGAGACAATATACAGTAACAATCACCTTACAGGCAATACAATGGCACTAAATTTATACCTCTCAATAGTTACCCTGAACGTAAATGGGCTAAATGCCCCAATCAAAAGACACAGGGTTTCAGAATGGATAAAAAAAGAAAAGCCATCCATATCCTACCAACAAGAAAATCATTTTAGACCTGAAGACACCTCCAGATTGAAAGTGAGGGGGTGTAAAACAATTTAACATGCTAATGGATATCAGAAGAAAGCTGGGGTGGCAATCCTTATATCAGATCAATTAGATTTTAAGCCAAAGACTATAATAAGAGATGAGGAAGGACACTATCATACTCAAAGGGTCTGTCCAACAAGAAGATCTAACAATTTTAAATATCAATGCCCCTAACATGGGATCAGCCAACTATATAAACCAATTAATAACAAAATCAAAGAAACACATTGACAAGAATACAATAATAGTAGAGGACTTTAACACGTCTCTCACTGAAATGGACAGATCATCCAAGCAAAAGATCAACAAGGAAATAAAGGTCGTAAATGACACACTGGAGCAGATGAACATCACAGATATATTCAGAACATTCCATCCCAAAGCAACAGAATACACATTCTTCTCTAGTGCCCATGGAACATTTTCCAGAATAGATCACATCCTGGGTCGTAAATCAGGTCTTGACCAGTATCAAAAGATTGGGATCATTCCCTGCATATTTTCAGACCAGAATGTTCTGAAGCTAGAACTCAATCACAAGAGGAAATTTGGAAAGAGCCAAAATACATGGAGACTCAACAGCATCCTTCTAAAGAATGAATGGGTCAACCAGGGAATTAAAGAAGAATTGAAAAAAATCATGGAAACAAATGATGATGAAAACACAATGGTCCAAAATCTGTGGGACACAGCAAGCCAGTCCTGAGAGGAAAATATATAGGGATACAAGCCTATCTCAAGAAACAGGAAAGGTCTCAAATACACAACCTAACCTTACACCAAAAGGAGCTCAAGAAAGAACAACAAAGAAAGCCTAAACCCAACAGGAGAAGAGAAATGATAAAGATCAAAGCAAAAATTAATGAAATAGAAACCAAAAAAAACAATAGAACAAATCAATGAAACTA
>RCUC01139288.1:0-52392 GCA_003697995.1 Taxidea taxus jeffersonii
TTCAGTAAGATAAGATTCCATAGAGAAATGTTCATATTCTGGAGATCACAAGAGTAAGATAAAGTGAAGTCAACCAAAGAAATCAAAGGCTGCCTGAGACTGTCTTGCACAACTATGAAGACCCCTGTTCCTATTAGCAATATTATAATGAGAAACATGACATGGAAATGAAGAAATGGTCACTAGGACTGAAACTACATATGGCCAAGTGAGCTCTGCCTTCAAGGAAGGTTTGATAATTGGTCTGGGACAGAGGGGATGAGATTCCCAGGCCATCATCTCGAAGTTGTAGGGACCATAAGTCTTACCCTCTCAGAGGCTTCTGTTTATCGCTTGGGTTATAAGGATTTCTGCTAGGTTGTTGTTATGATGGATTTTCTTGCCATGAATAGCCATTAAGGCTTGCTGAATCCATTCAGAAAGATTAGTATAATTGTAAGACTGAGCAGCCAGATCTGTTTTAATTTAAATCCTGTTCCCTTCCCCACCCTCATCCTCTGCAAAATAATTTTCACTAAGTTATGGTTTGACATTCTGTCCTGGCTTACACTTAGGCATGCTGTACAAAAGAAATTTTTAAAAAAGCCTATTAATGCATATACTATAAAGATGATACTAAAAATACTACCTTTTATATCCCTTAATGTGCCTTGTTTTAAAGCCTATGAAAAAAATCTTTGAATTTCCTTGAATTCTCCTTTTTACATGGCCAGAAAAAAAATTCATGTATCTGATTTTGTTTCCTCATTCATTAGAAGCTACCCAGATGCTTGGAGACAAAATTTTAGCTCAATTTTAATAACAACACAGAACATACATGCATGCAAGTCTAACCTTTCTTTCTTTTGGTCTTGATATACTATCTTGATTTATAATTTGCCAGGTCCTGACTTTTTATTTATTTATATTTTAGTGGAAGTAATCTTGAGAGCTTGTTCCAAATAATTTGTAGAACAAGGATTATTGTAAATAAATATAGACAATATAGTATTTATAAGAAATTAAATACATTTTTTGTCTTTTTACCTCATTTTTATTTGGTTTAATGTGATCTGATATGGTGAATTGTTAATGTTTTAGTTACAAAAAAAATTTATGTACCAGAAAATTAAGAAGTAGCATTTGTTAGAAACACTAGTAAGTAATAATGTCTAATCAATGGGATGAGTAAAATTTTGGTAATTTCAAAGTTATTTATGGGATTACATAGTTGGTGACTTTTGTATTTTTTTTTAACTCTTGAACACTAAAAATGTTTTTGCTGGCTGTGCAGCACGTTATTTCTTGTTAACATAACCACCTCTGTGAATTAATCTCTCTTTCTTAGGGGAAATGAAACTTCTAGCTAAAATCTCCAGAATAAACCTTGAAGATCATGAAGAGGATGAATCATGTGGAAGGGGACATATATATTTTTTATCAGCTCTGAGAAAGGGAATATTCCAACAGATATGAATTGAAGGTCCTGTGTAAGAAAAACAAAATCTGTAAGTACATATTACACAGATAATTTTCAGCTAAATGCTTTCTGGGATCTCTTCAGATTAATGGAACTTTTGGAGCCCTGTGCTCTTATTTAAAGAGTGGCCAAGTGGCTCACCCAGTGTCTCACAGTGCACTGGTAGCAGGACCGAGACTGCACTCAGACTTTTGGAATCTCAGCCCCATGTTCTCGTCCTTTCACTCCTAAACCAAACATGGGAGAGACTGCATTTCTAACTTTGGACGTGACAGTCCATTCTGTTTATGTGGGACTGTGTAAATGTGTAAATGTTCTTAGGGACTTGGAAAATAAAATTGAATTTGAATTTTGTGTCTATTTGGATAATTTTAAATTTGTCTGACTCATCCTTGTGATACAGTTTTTAAAAGAATATGTATTTCATGGAGAGCTCCAACTGGTGAAATATTCAGTTGTTTTTAAGTCAGTAAATATCACTCTTAGTCATTAGAATAGAGTTAAGAAGGTGGTCTTTGGAGCCAGACAGACTAAATTTGAATCTTGATTCCTCCACTTAGTAGCTATGTGACCTTGGTCAAATTTCTTAACCTCTCTATACATCAGTTTCCTCATCTGTGTGATAAAGATCATATCAGGAGCTACCTCATTTTTGTGAGAATTAAATGAGTTAATACAATAAGGACTTTGAATAGTGCCTGCCATAAAATAAGCAATCTGTAAGTATTAACTTTTATTTCTCTGTTTTGTTTCTCTGTTTTTGATTTTTTAAAATTAATAATGCACAGATTCTCACGTTTTGCTATCTGAATAGCAAACAAGATGTATAAGAGAATATAAGTGAGCTAAAAACCATGCAAGGGAACATAAAGGTCATCTAAGTTGAGGAAATATTTTATTTATAAAGGTCTGCTATGGCTTTCTACCCAGTGTTCATTTAATTGTGCTTAAAATTTAAGAGATGAGGAATTCACCTCTTCCTGAGAAAGTCCATTCCATGTGGACAATTCTATTAAAAATTTACCCACTGAAATAGAACTGAAGTCTCTCTTTTCTCTAGCTTCCCATTGGTATGGAAAGAATGGCACAGAGCAGATTTCACTCTCCTTTCAAATGACGGCCTCTACTAAATATTTGAAGGTAACTCTCCCACCATATCAAGACCTCCCATTTTCCTCTTTAAAGACAAAGGAATGGTTGAGACACATGATTTCAAGTGTTCTTTCCTCTATCTGTGCTTTCTTCCCCTCAACATTTTCTCATCTGTAGTAGTTTTCATCAACAATTGATATATACAATTTTTGCCCCAACTGTGCTCCAGAACCCAAAGACCCCTGCACATTTTCTAATTGGTGATTGATGGAAGAATAAACTAATCTCGTAGGGGACTTTCTGCAGAGAACCTCATTGGGTGCACAGCCCCTTGCAGCTAAGACGTTAGAGACATGATATCAGTTTTTGGCCTCGATGACAAAGAAACCATAATCTTAACACACAGTTCTCCCAGTCCACTGATTGTGAACTCGGTAACTTTATCTCTCTTTGAGGTCCTTTAAAAATCTAAACTTATGCTACTTTGATTTCTCGGATGGTCATTAGATACATATCAGAAAGAATTTCAATTGGCTAAGTATGTGTATCCCCACCACCCTGGTGCAGTCAATGGATCGTAATATCAGAAGTTTGGATCAGACTTTCATTGTAAGGATGAATGTTGATACTGAACTCATATGTGTTTTAGTGTACAGGTTATTTTAAATATGATATATGTAGTGCTTAGTGTAGTGCCTGACACAAAGTAGTTGCTTAGTAAATAAAAAGTAACGGGACTGATAAGTTTTTAGTTTAAAAAAAACAACCCATTGTATACTAGTTTTTTTTTTTAAAGATTTTATTTATTTATTTGATAGACAGAGATCACAAGTAGGCAGAGAAGCAGAGAGAGAGAGAGGAGGAAGCAGGCTGTCTGCAGAGCAGAGAGCCCGATGTGGGGCTCGATCCCACGACCCTGGGATCATGACTGGAGCTGAAGGCAGCGGCTTTAACCCACTGAGCCACCCAGGCGCCCCTGTATACTAGTTTTTATAATGATCTAGACATTGTTAAAGATTTCAGACTTCTTTTTGAGTATGATATATTATCCAAGAAGTCAGAAATGTAGAAGTTTCCTGTTATTCCCTGTCTTTTACACTATAAAATTCCATTTTTTGGAAATAGTCATTGTTGATGATTTGATATGTTTCATATCCTTCCAGACAGTCTGTTATCTTACACAGGTATATGGATATGTATAATATACACATTATGAATGGTTATATATAAAAATGACCACATATATGTGTGTTGTTCTTTTACAAGTGGAATCATATTATATATCATTCTGCAATCCACTTTATTCACTTAATATACTGTGGTTGTGTGTCCATGGACTAAAAATTGACATACCTCATTTTTCAATGGCTACACAGTGCTCCATTATGTGGGTGTACTTTGCTTAATTTAATAATCCCATAATGACAAATATTTAGAATATATCCATTTACTTGCTTATGTAGCAATTCAGCAATAAATACCCTGTACAAATATATTTGCACACTTAGATAAGCCTAGAGGACATAGTCTTTAAAGTGATTTGCTAGGTCAAAGGGCAAAAGTGTTCAAATTTTAATAGTTATTGCCAAATTGATCTTCAAAGATTTGTACCAAAGCATATTTCCACTCCTGGTGTGTTAATTTATTACACATTCTCATTCGATAGAAAAGTTTCTGTTATTCCCACACTCTCACCAGTACTGTGCATTATAAATCTTTAAATTTCTTTTTTTTAAAGATTTTATTTATTTATTTGAAAGAGATCACAAGTAGGCAGAGAGGCAGGCAGAGAGAGAGAGAGGAGGAAGCAGGCTCCCTGCCGAGCAGAGAACCTGATGCAGGACTCGATCCCAGGACCCTGAGATCATGACCTGAGCCGAAGGCAGAGGCTTAACCCACTGAGCCACCCAGGTGCCCAATCTTTAAATTTCTTTTTTCAAATTGGTTAGTGAAAAATGATAGCCTACTGATGTTTTAATTTTCATTCTAAAATTATGAGTTAAACTGAGCTTTTTAAAACATGTATATTGGCTATTTGTATTTCTTTTTCTGTGAACCTGCCAGATGAATTCATTGCCTTTTGTTCTATTGGATTGCCAGTCTTTTTTTTATTGATTTAAAAATCAATAACGTATTAGGTCTCTGTTGCAAAATTTGTTTCCTAGTTGGTTGTTTAGAGGGAGGTCAACCATTTGTTGATTATTTGATTATTTGAAGCGGCACGCTACTGTGGAAAGAGTGCTTGAATCACACTGAATGCGTGGGTTCTAGTTCTGGCTCTGCCACTTACTTGTTCCCATGATTTTGTTTTTTTTCATCTGAAAAATGGGGATACTAACACCTGACTGTGACTAAATGTGATAATGTATATGGAAGCACTTAATGAACTCTAAAGGGCTTTGTGGGTATAATATGTGGTTATTTTTATGATATATTTGGAAAAGCTCATGTGGGAAAAAGAACGATTTTTGCCTTCAATCCTTAAATCTGGTTTCTTGCTTCATAAAGGAAAAGCCAGCCTTTTTACATGTGGCAAATTTATAAGTATTGACTTCAAATTAAGGACAAGTTTTATTAAGTTCTTTCTACTCTGCACTGGTGAGGTCTCATCTGGAAAATTGAGCTCATGTTTGGAGACTGTGTTTTTAAGAGAGTGCTGTTTTTCTGAACAGCACTGGGTTGAGAAGGTGTCTGGAAGTAAAGGACCTGGAAGCCACGTTGTTAAAGACTAGGAAAGCTTATCTTGGAAAAAGGGCAAATTACAAGGGTTTAATATTTTTCTTCAACATTTGAAAAGCTCAGGGAGTAGTTCTACAGAAGAATCCAGGACTTACAGTCATCAATTTGGGATTTTTTTTTTTTTTTTAAGATTTTATTTATTTGACAGACCGAGATCACAAGTAGGCAGAGAGGCAGGCAGAGAGAGGGTTGGGGGAAGCAGGCTCCCTGCTGAGCAGACAGCCCGATGTGGGGCTCCATCCCAGAAACCTGGGATCATGACCCGAGCGGAAAGCAGAGGCTTTAACCCACTGAGCCACCCAGGCACCCTTCAATTTGGGATCTTTATAAGGAATACCTTTCTAGGAATTCCAGCTGTTTGACAGTGGAACAGGGTATATCAAAATAGTGATCTTCTCCTTACTGAATGTATTCAAGCAGAAGTAGAATGTCAGGAATATCGTAGAAGAGATTTCTGAGTTGGAAGACAGTAGTTTCTAAGGCTCATCTGCATTGTCCTTCCTGTGGGTATCTTTTCCACTTAATTATGTTCATTCTCCTTATAATTTTTGAGGGAATACCATTTGCCTCATACTGAGTTTGATATTGTAAGCAGTATAAACACATATAAGATATAATTAAAGAGTTACTCTCTCATAAGACACAAATTGTGGAAAGGTAGAGGAGGCCCTAACTAGGACTCATGTTTCAAAAGCCAGAGACGTGCTTTCATGACATGCATTTCCATTGTCACTCTTAACCTGGAGCCTACTTTGCTGATTTTCTTTCCTTCTTTCTTTTGTTCCCCTTATTCTTTCTTTTAATTTTCTTTCTTATCAAATGACTCTCAGTAGTACATTCAAACTTCTCCATTGACTGTCAATCCTATGCCCACTTAAAGTCATCTCTTATGGCCCTCCATAAGGATCACTTCACTCTAAACAGGCCTGTGGGCCTATCATCTCACTCTGCCTTTCCCACGTTTCCTGTCTCATCTTTCCTTCTACCTCCTTATCAATCTCAGTCTACTTATAGCAGAATTTTAAGAAAACAAACTCTGGAGCTTGAATCTCTGCTTCACCACTGCTAGTTGAGAGACCTTATGCATCTCGGTATCTCCGTTTCCCCATCCATGAAATGGGGACAATAACAGAACTTACCCCAGATTGTTGTTATGAGAATTAAATGAATTGATATTCATAAAGTTCTTAGAATAGTAAATGTTATATAAGTATTTGATATTTTATTATTATTCCATAGCAGGTTCTTATCTTGTTCTAGAAGTATTTTCTGACTAAAGTTTTACATAGTGTTGCATTTCATAAATAATGCATCATTAATATCCTGCCTGAAAGCAGAAACCATACTGGTAGAATTTTCTTTCTAAGTGCTTAGTTCAAGTTGGTCTTCCTGATTAATAAAATGCAATAACAGGGACGCCTGGGTGACTCAGTGGGTTAAGCCTCTGCCTTTGGCTCAGGTCATGATCCTGGTGTCTGGGATTGAGCCCCATGTTGGGGTCTCTGCTCAGCGGGGAGCCTGCTTCCCTCTCTCTCTGCCTGCCTCTCTGCCTACTTGTGATCTCTCTCTCTCTGTCAGATAAGTAAAAAAAATTTTTAAAAATAAAATATAATGCAATAACATGGAGTGGAGGGAGTGGAAAGGATGGGGTGGCTGGGTGATGACCATAGGGGAGGGTATGTACTATGGTGAGTGCTGTGAATTGTGTAAGACTGATGATTCATAGAATTGTACTCCTGAAACAAATAATATATGTTAATAAAAATAAATTAATTAGGGGCGCCTGGGTGGCTCAGTGGGTTAAAGCCTCTGCCTTTGGCTCAGGTCATAGTCCTGGGGTCCTGGGATCGAGCCCCACGTCAGGCTCTCTGCTCAGTGGGAGCCTGCTTCCTCCTCTCTCTCTGCCTGCCTCTCTGCCTACTTGTGATCTCTGTCTGTCTGTCAAATAAATAAATAAAATATTTTAAAAAAATAAATTAAAAAATAAAATAAAATGCAGTAAAGTAACCTATGGGAATCAGATTCCCAAGTTTTCATAATCTTGATACTGGATACAGGAGAACAATTATCCTGTAAAGTGTAAAACTTCACTTGGCTACTAATTTCATTGCTATTGCACTACTTATGACTTAGACCTTAAGGCTAAGCCTAAATAATTCACCTTGGAACCTAAATTCTGAAGATTTCATTGGGATGTAGGGTAGGAAAGAGTCTCCCAGATACAAAAATCTGGGGTTTTGCCATTTTCTAAACCTGCACAGAGTTCCATCTTCTGCAGACTGGACTGAATTGCAGGAAACTCTGTTTTTCTAGAAAATTACTCTGGTGAAATGGTGGAACAACGCAAGTTCATGGAGCAGACTTGAATGATGCACCTTGCTGTGTGCCCAAAGATTGACATTGTACCACAAATGTCCACTCTCCAGCATCATGCCTCAACCAGGTTCCCCATTCCCCATTCACTTGATGGTGTGTGCTCCCAATGACACTGCCATTTCTGAGCTTAGAGACCAACAGTAGTTGTCATAGCTACAGGTTGCTGGAGAGCTCCATCTTGAAGGATACGTCTTCTTTGACTGCATGCTATAACATTATTCTTGCAAGTGCCATTTTTCTGAAGGACTTCTGGAGTAATAGAAAAAGCTATAAATTGCTTTTCATTGCTGGGAAAAATCATGTATCTGTTTGAGTATACAGGCATCTTCAGAGGGCTGTTTGTGATTGTAGCATTTTTAGACTCAACAGAGCCACATAATAAAGCAAACTTTCTCTAAGCATTTGAGTGTCCTCCCTCTCTAGTTTGAAGTACACAGATGAAGATAAAGATACACTGGAGAGGAAAACATTTCTCCCAGAGAAGCAGAACAGAGTGTGAAGTGCTAAAGACCCAGAAAAGGGATAATGATAAGAATTTCAGGTATTCTTGAGCTATTGGATCAATTCAAAATGCATGACTCTTTCAATTTTTACAGAATACTATAAGTGAAGAAAATTGTCATGCCAGTTTACATTTAAATATTGCTGACTTATAGTTTTAACAAAGCAATTCATATTACTATGAATTGGAGATGGCAAAGATCTACATTATGACTAAATCTGTCCCTCTGCTGAGTTCCTATATTCAGTTTTTCTTCAGTCTCGGATATTAAAATATTAACAAAATTATTACATTCCTATTTGGTATACATTGTAGCTTAAGAAAAAGGAATTATTTATATTTTTTAAGAAGTTGAGGAGAAAGAGAAAACTGTTTTTAATACATAGGTAATATTTATAAATAAGTATTTTAGAAGTGTGACAAATTGCTTCTCTATAATTAGATAGTTGGGATGTTATAAACCTGGAAAAAGAGGAAGAAAATTATTTTTCCTTACAAAAGTAGTAGCTGGAATTTTCTGTTTGTATTAGAAAGAAAGAATACTTAAACCTAAGAAATGTGATGTCATCCTTCATCTTTTTTTTTTTTAACCTTTTGGCCCATTTAAGAATTAAAATAATGTACAGCCTTCTCAAATTGTAAGAGGATTGTCAAATAACATTCTTAGAATGAAGAGATCAGGATGACTATTCTTTAATCTGCACAAGTAATTTATAGGATTATGAAAAAATCCAGGTTCTTGACTATCCTCTCTTCAGAACAAGACGTAATTAAATTACAAGACAGAAAAAAGAACCATGAATCTGCTACATCCTGTAATCACTCAATAAGTTTCAATGATTATTGAAAGCAGGTTAATGCCAAAACGCAGCTATCTTTGATATACATGAGAATTCTTTGGACATTTCATCTAAATCACTTTGAAATACCCAGTAGCTCTGTACTATAATGCGAACAGACCCATTTTTATAAATCTGGTGGTGGTACCCATTCTTTAAAAGGTACACCACATAACTATAGGCCAAAGGCTCTTTCATTATATAACAATGACAGCAACTCAATTTAAGAATATAATGACCCAAGCCAGCCATCCATAGCAGCAAAAATTTAATAGCAACCTTATCTGGAATGCTGACAGGAGCACTTCCCAAGAAACCATTACAGCCTCTTCAGTTTACAAAACAATTGGCTTTAATCTTTAATATTGTTAAGCAGTAGGGGGCAGATAGGCACATTAGCATAGCTTTACTTTTTATAAATAGCATTTAATACACCATATTCAGATACTGTTGGGCTAAGCATCTTATGTCAGTTTTCGACTTGAGCAAATAGTACAAGGATTTCTTTTTTCTTGAAAGGCAAGATATAATGCTTGCATTCCCACAATGGGGCTTAGGAAGGTTTGTGTATCAATGAAGTTTGAAGACAAAAACCTTGAACATGTGTCCTTAGGGAAATGTGAGGCTCCTTGACATAAATTTAAGTTACAATAAGAAGAAAACCATTAAGAAGAAATTTTCTTGGTTCAATGTAGTAACATTAGTTTCATGTACTTTGCTTGGAGCATGAAGTCACACTATAGCCTCACCAGGCTAACATTTCATCTCCTCTATGGCTTTTCATATTTAAAAAATTCTTTTATTATTTCATGAGAGAAACCCATGTATGGATTGCAGATATTCTCTTTCCATGGAAGCAAATATATTTTTTTATTGTTGTAGTGTGTCTTTGGATAACATGGAAGAAAGGGCTTAATCAGATTGCTGAAATTGAATACTGGGCTCAAATCCTTACTGGATACTCATATTCAGCATATGCCCGTTGTCCTGCAAGGCACACCGTAGATATAGGGCACAACTTCCTGAACCATCAGGTTTCCTTGATGATAAGAAATGCAAGTATTAATTTTATATTGAGACAGACACAAATGTCTTGTGAATATATTGAAGAATGCCCCTGCATTTTAAGATAAATAAAATATGAGACTAAAAAAAATTTCACTTTGCATTGCACTGCCTCAGAGGTGGGCTTCCAGGTTTCCAGGGGTGAGCACACTTGCTTTTCAGTTAAGGGCATTTTAGAAGAAAGGTTTGGGGAGGACTGGCTTAAACAATAGGGATCATGACCTACTGTCTGTAGAAAGCACATGTTGGATTATAATTTAAGCCACAGAAATTCAAATATAGTTTTGCCTTAAGATACATTCTGGCAGAACGTTTTCTCTAACTGCAAATAGAATTGAGAAAAACACAGGTTTAGAAGTCTTGGCATTATATTTAAAATGTAATAAAGCTATTTTGAATTAACTTAGGCATTATTTATCTGGAGAGAGTAGATTTATCAACCTGCTTCATGCTTTTTACTTCTGACCTCTTTGGATTTGCTTCTTGGGTTTTTTTTTCTTTGGGCTCTTTTTAATAATCATTGTTACCAACTATCTCAGTCACAGAGGGGCTCTTCTACTTCCAATGCTGTATTGACATGTTAGGTGGTTTGACCATTTTGACGAACTGTTGCTTAAATACAAAATGTGTATACATATTGCCCTAACAGAAAGAGTTTACAGATATTAGTCTTCCATCTTCTGACTTTGAATATGTACTTCTCCATGAGTGAACATATTTTCTATGAGAGAAGTTCGTCTATATTGATGATCTTTTCCGTCTTAATATAATACCATCAAACAGTCCCTTAGTCAAAGGAACTATCAAACCCCAATCCTGCCTTTGAGGAGTTTCTGGTTTGTTGTGGAAGATGAGATGAGGACACAGAAAACACTTTCAGAAAAAACTACATCATAAGGTAGTAAATTAAGTAGAAGGCTGAGATGGCTTTAATGATGTGGAGGCCTAGGTAAGCAACACAAAATTTAAGCCAATGAATACCTCAAGGTTATGAAGTCACACCAGTCACAAACAGCTAACTAGGCTTTAAGCTATGACCATCACGTAATTGCTTTTCTTTGCTTCTGCATTTTCTGTATACGTCTTTACCTGGGCTCCTGTTGGTGGAGTGCTCCTAACCACTTCTGCTTTGTTCTGCCCAATTTGAATCAATTTTTGCTTAAGTAAACTATAACATTTTTAAGGCACCTCATCTTGTTTTTTAACAAAGGTACAGAAATAGAAGTTCAGAAAAAGAATTGGCTGAACACGACCCAGAATATTTCTTTATAGCTTGAGAACATTTAGCAAAGACCATGTATTTTAGTGTTAAAGCAAGCAGTAGTCACAATTAAAATAACTTCTCTTACTTTTTAATATAATCTCTATTTTCTAAAGAGCTCTTTAGAGGAGATAATTGAGCCTCACAACAATCCTGTGCAATAGTCAAGACTTTTGCTTCCATTTGACAGAGGAAGAAACTAAGATTCACAAAGGTTGAATCATTTTTCCAAGGTTGTAAATCTAAAATCACTATTGCAATATTTGACCCTACACCAGGGATTCCAAGCTTAGAGGTACTTTCTCAAATATTATGCTGTAAGGTTTCATGCCATGTAATCCTTTATAATTATGACTTTGTATTTATGAGTATGACCCTTATGCTCACATTAAAAGGAATCATCTCTGGAACTCAGACTTACTCTATCTGGATACTCAGAAGCATACAAAATAATTACTTCTCAAAATGAGCTCTGTGGAACTCAAAGAAGAGGAAAAATGGAAATCCAAAATTGGAGATTGCTGTACACTAAAGGCCTCTCTGGGAGACTGAGACTCACAGTGAACATGGTATAGGAAAGACCCAGAAAAATACTACAAAAATAAATTTATTTATTTATAGGTTTTCCAAGCTGATTTAGATCTGGATTTTCCTTTTTATTCCATTCATTAAAACTTTCTATATTGATACTGAATTAGGGCTTATTTCAGAAATCTCTCAGTTAAGAGTGGAATTAAAAAAATAAGCCTAGTTAGAAATTCCCAGTGCCAAATTAGGTAGTAAATGTCTGGAATATGAATATGAATCTTATTCCCCTTTAACTTTGAAGGTCCCTGTAAAGAACGAGGAGGATCTTTCAGTTTCTTTTTTTCCATCTGCTTCCATCCTTTGGCTATTCCAGAGCTGTTAACCACCATGCTGTGATGGTTTGAAATAAACCAGCCTCTCTATGAGAAACTTTGATAGATTCAACATCTCTTTATTTTCCTCCCTGTAGTGATCATTGTGGCACAAAATGATTTTTGAGGTTACCGGATAAGAAAAAAGTTCTATGAAAGCAGGTCTTATTGATCCTATTGCAGGAGATCTTATCACTGAGGACGGAAGATGCAGTTACTGAACTGCTTTTTACCAGCCTATGGAAGAGTCGATGCATTAAGTTGAAAAGAATGGGCTTAGATCATAAATCTGTTCTTCAGGGAAATTACAGATTCAAGCTTTTTGAAGATATCTATTTTTTCAAAGTTCTTAATTTATGTTTATTCATTTCCCCTCGTTGATTTCAGGCACAAAGATAAGAAGAAAAACTTAATTCTTTATTGTAGCCATGCCTGGTCAGTGATTAGTATGAAAATGCTTTCTAAGTTTTCCAAAATTGCTTTTAAAATAACTATATTTCACTGCTTTCACTGGCATGTTTCTGTGTGTCTGATACTAGTTTTAATCTTTTATGTTGTGAATATTATAAAATAAAATCCCAAAGAAAAAGGGCTGAAAGGAAGTTCACCAAAATATTAACAGTGATGGTTTTCTTGGAAAAGTGGAATGGTGGGTAATTTTAATTAGTATTAATTTTTAAAATATCTTATCCATTTTTCACATTTTCTACAATTTTATAATATCACATAATGTTACTATGAAAATGAGAAAAATTACTGAAATTATGTGAAATTTAAAATTAGTGTCCTATTTCTCCCTAAACTCCAGATGTGATTTAGAGCTTTTTGTTTTTCCTTTCATCACCATCTTTAAAAAGGGGGAGGGGCAGGTAAATGTATAATTTTTCTAGTAGTAATGCTTTGCTAGAATTAAATGATCACATAATGATGATTAAACATCTAGGTCTGCCTCCAATAAAGAAGTGAGGAATGGCCTAATTACTGTAGTTTGCCAGTAAAAAACTATTCATTTATCATTTCACCAAACATTACAACCAGGGTTTTACAAAAAGAGCATTTTTCAATCTATAATTTCCCTCCCTTTTAAACTGATGGTTCTGTTGAGCAGACATGAGGGATTTAGCTGACACTGGCTGAGGAAAGCCATCCAGCCTTCACCACAGAGTGCCTGGGGAGACTAATACTTATTTATATGCCTCAGGTCTTAGGAGTTATTGTCCCCCAAAATCTGAGACTGGGCATCTATCTGTCCAGCCCTCACCCCCCACCCCAGCTTGTGTTTCTTGTGTAGATTTGTTTCTGATATAAATGTGCTTTCCTATTGGTTTTATCATGAGAAGACTAGAAGGACTTCACAGAAAAGATTTGGGTAGTCAACTGAGGTTATTTTTTCCCTCCTGAGAGAAACTCGAAATTAGTTTATATGAAGAAGTAAGAAAAAATAAAAAAGAAGTAAGATTTTCATTGAAGATACAGGAGGAAATATTGTATGTATATTTAATATATCCCTGGGATCATTCCCTAAACTCCATACTCATGTGCTAAATTTAGCCAGTCTAGTTTGACATGATTTAGGTGATGTTCCTTAACTTCTATGTGTCCGACTGTTAATAAGGCTAATAAATCTTGATGACAAAATAAGCTTTCCAATAAGGTCAATATTAAATTATCCTGAAGTTAATTTTATGGTTTATGGACTCTCTAGATCCCTAGTTTCTCTCTCTCTCTTTCTCTCTCTTCTTTTTTTTACCACCTTAATTAATGTTATTTCATGAGCAGCCATAAGAACATGAGACAATTCTGAAATCCATATCCCTTACCAAACCAACCCAAAGAGCAAAAGGGTTGTGTATGTTAGCAAAAAATAAAGGAAGACACAAAGAAGAAAGCATATTACTAATGAGTCGGCAGTGACTAAATCTAGTTGTCATGTTTCAACCTACTTTTCCAACCTTTCTCCACAATTTATCTCTCATGAGTCCCTTACCTGCATCCTGGACTCTGGCCATGTGCTTCCTGAGGCATGGTTTGATATAGGTGGTTTTGATACCATCTTTTTCTCCTGCTCCCCTTCCAGTTGAAAAATCATTGCTCTAGCCATGTCACATTTTTTGAATACTCTGAACATTGGCCTTCCTTAGGAATTGTGTCTGACCTGGATGTTTTCTCATTTATAATGTTCTTCTTGCCACTTCCCTGCTCCACTTCCTACTAGACATCATTCATCTTTTAAGAATTAGCTCAAGCACCATCACCTTTTAAAGATTTCACCACTTTCCTCTAGGCTCCTGCTGTAGCTTTAAGTGTCTTCTTTTCAGCACATGGGATACACATGGGATATGTTATAATTATTTACATGTCTATCTCCTCCTTTAGGATGTGATTGCCTCAGAATTAGACAGTGGCTTATTCATCTTTATGTCCCATCACTGAGCAGAGGCTGGGAAGACCTGGGTTCATGATGAATGTTAGCTGAATGATTTCTTGCTGAATTGTGGATCTGAATGCTGTATATAAAAATTCTAGCAGGTGTGGTTGAAGGGAAAATCATTTTAAAAGAATTATGGACATGAGCTATATACTGTCAAGAGAGGACTGGCCCATATGGCACATCCTGGGCAATAGGGGAAACTTACTGTGTAGAGGTAGAGAATAGCGAGAGGTGGAGTAGGTTTTCTGATAACAAATATCAATTAAATATTTTTTCTCAGAGTCTTTCTTAGGTTGTCCTCTATCCCTTTCTTATGTATTCACCTACTAGATAAATGTATTTAATATAAAATGAAGTCACTACTTCTAACCATAAGGTTTTATGTTTGCTTATTGCTGTCTCACATAGAATGAGGAAATTCCAAGAAATGGAGTATTTCCTGATCTCTTCCAATCTATATTTATATATCAAACTCTTATAAGCAACCAAAGTGAACTTGATGGGAAACCCTCCTTGGTGGCCTTTGTGTACCTAGAATGCATAAGGATTTTATGGGGAGAAAAATGACTTTGATACTGTTGAGTTAGAGCCAAAGATGGTTCATTAAGACAAAAACACTGCCTAAATGAGGGGAATAATGTGCATTTAGTATGTCAGTGGAGAAATGTGTGTAGAGGGCAGGAGGTGAGGTGAGGTATGTTTATAGTCACCTATTTCCAGGTTGCCACTCAGGCATTCTGGACTTAAACTCTCCAAAAACCTGAGTCATCACACCAATTCTCTTTAAACTTTTTTTTCTCCTTTTTTCCCGTGTACAGAATTTAGTGCTCTGCTGGGTGCTGCACTCTACAATCCTAATTTCCTTCCTAATTGCACAAGTGGCTGAGCTCTTACAATACCATATTTCTATTCATTTGCATTTACACAATGTACTTCATCATGTGCTTCAAATGCACCATTTGAATGTTGAGTCCTATCTCCATCTTTAGGTTCTGATAATGGCTGGGCCTATGAATAGGACAAGTCTGAGGAGAGCTGCTATAATCTCAATATGAGACTGTCTTCTTACAATCGGCCAACATTCAGCTGGCTTCTGAGGTGATGCTGAGCAGTAATTCAAATGGAAGAACACAGCAATAAGTAGAGGGAAAGAACACCCAAGGTGATCATTTAGAAATCATTTTCAGGTCAGAATAAAAGAACATGGGATTTGTTTTATTTTATTCCAAACACCATATAATCAAAAGGGTCTCAGACTCCCAGGGAGTTCACTACATGAGGTTGCTTTATAAAACTGTTGAACAAAGCCTGAAAGAATTCTTGCCTTGCATTCCCTTCCTTACCACATACTTGTTTTCAAATAAAATGAAGGGGTCTCTCCGGTCAAATAATATAATTTCACCAAATGCTACAACTTCAGTTTCTATGGAAGGCCTGTTGATCAAATATAGGGTGCATTTGAGGTAGCAGAGCATATCATAATGGGATTTATCATATTTACTACATTATGAATTTTGAACATTTTCTCCTTTTAGATTAAATAAGAAAAAGCTTCTGGGTTATCCTGAATGGCAGAAGCACTGGAACCAGAGTTGGAAAAGTCCTGACAGAGACATTCTGTACTGGCTTGTGTTAAACATAGTGGTATGGCAGGTTTTTTCAACTTCCACACTTTTCACATTTTGGCCAAACACTTTGTCGTGGGTAGCTTTGCAGTGAAATGTAGGATGTTTAGCAGCATCCTTGGTCTCTACCCACTAGATGCCAGTAGCATCCTTCCCTAGTTATGACAACCAAAAAAGTCTCCATACTGCCAATTGTGCCCTGGGGGGAAAGTTGACTTGGTTGAGAATCGCCATCTATAATGACAATCTTCATGGCTGTGACCAGTCTCTTTGGGCAATATTATCATTCAAGAAGTATAAAACTAATATGAATCTATTTATCTAATAGATAAAATGTTGAGGATAAAATTTTATCTAGTAGATAAAATGTTATATTGTGGAGAGTAAACATTTATTAAATATTCCTGGCCAAAGTAGCCTGGGCTTTCAGAGTTAATGTAGTGATTTTCTCACCAGGCTGTGCCCACTATATGATCTCAGACCCCTTCAACGGTCTCAATGTGGGCCAGATAGAAGCATAGACTACTTACCCCATAGGTTTTCCAACAAAGAACTATTGGTTCCATATATAAAATCCTTCTAATTTGAATAAATTATTACCACGACTGACAATTATCATATGATCTCCCTGATATGAAGAATTTGAGAGGCATCGTGGGGGGTTTGGCAAGTAGGGAAGGAAAAAATGAAACAAGATGGGATCAGGAGGGAGACAAACCATAAGAAGAGACTCTTAAACTCACAAAACAAACTAAGGGTTGCTGGGGGTAGGGGGGTAGGGAGGGTGGTTGGGTTATGGACATTGGGGAGGGTATGGGCTATGATGAGTGCTGTGAAGAGTGTAAACCTGGCGATTCACAGACCTGTACCCCTGGGGCTAATAATACATTATATGTTAATAAAAAATAAAAAATTTAAAAAATTATTACCACTACTTTGGACTATTTAGCTTATCAATATGGTATCAACAGTGGTGTTGCTCTGTAATATTTCAAATTACAAACCAAATCTTATAATTTTTTTGATGATTCACAAGTTGAATCTATAAATTTGTACTCACCTGAAGTTATAAACCCAGGATTTAATTTATGGAACCTGCCAGCAAATCTTACCAACCTGCTGTTGATTTATAAGTCTTTCTTCTTTCTCATGGTAGTTATAAGCAAACTGTTTTTAGTGTTTTGTAGGCTCAAAAATTAATTTCCATATCCTTAAATGGGTTTACAAATCCTAATAT
The DNA here is from genome assembly GCA_003697995.1 of Taxidea taxus jeffersonii. Classification (NCBI taxonomy): domain Eukaryota; kingdom Metazoa; phylum Chordata; class Mammalia; order Carnivora; family Mustelidae; genus Taxidea; species Taxidea taxus. The sequence goes on from RCUC01139288.1 coordinate 17,526, forward strand.
AGATTTGCAAGTCCTGAAGCAGATTTTTAAATCATGCCAATAAATCCTAAATAAAAAGACTTGATTTACAAACCTGGATTTTGCACCTGTTTCCAGGAAGTGACTATAAATCAGGAGTTGAGAGCACCCCTGGCAGAATGAGCCTGCATTCTCTCTGGGAAGTCCTATTCTTTGCATTGAATCACACAGACCTGATTTATAAGCAGTAGCCTGGAGCTGGCAGAGGCTCCTCTGATTCTGACATGCAATGCTGTTGAGGGAAAAGGGCCACATCCCACAGGCTGGCTAAAATCGCCACTAATCAGAATGAAGACAGCAAACCATTCATCTTTGTCAGAAGTGGGAAGTGGCATCAGATAGTGGAGATTCCCAGTTCTACCTGAGTGAAAAGCAGAAATATACACAAGGCATTGGGCATGAGTCTAGTCAGCATTAGCAATGACATGCTATGCTTCACAGCCCAGAACCACAGGTGAGGTGAAGAGTGTGTGTTCTTCCTCTGATTGGGCCAAGGACGGCCTCTGTGCTTTGTCCCATTGTCATTATCGTGCTTCTAAAGATGTCTGGCCTACGAAGGCTATACACCAAAGTGGGGACAATGGTTATTCTGGGGAATGGGATGAGAGTGAGTGGAAGAAGGGGGAAATTCCATTTCTTGTTTATTCACTTATGGGCTAGTTGAATTTCACAGCGAGCATATATTCACTTCATAATTGAAAAAAGTAAAGATTTTATCAGGAATACAAGGGAAATAAGAGGTTTTGTTTTTATGTGCGCTTTTGTAACTACCTAAAAGAGACTACCATCATACAGGGCTCCTTCATTAGCTAGCATTCTCCTCCACTCTTCATAGGTGCCCCCTCACGTTTATAAAGGAATCTTTTCATATAATGCTTTCCTGTTTACTTATTCAGTTTCCTGTAAACTTATTCAGTTTCCTGTAAAGTCATGTTCCAGATGTGGAAAATGAAGATCCCAGAAATAAATGGCTTATATTTTTCCAAAAGGATACTGAAGTGGCGGAGACAAAGTTGGACCAATTTTAGATTTCTGGTTCCAAGACCAGTGCCTCTTTCCATGACACCATGTGTCGTGGCACACACAGCCTTCTCACTGTAGAGATTAAAGAGTATTCTGTCTCCTCTGGTCTGGTGATCTAGCTGCTATTTACCACTATGCTATGCCACCATCTGTGATCCCACTGAAGCATTGTCAGTGACAGTCTTTGAAAACTGTGACCTACTACTCTATTCTTTCTCTGTCATACCATTCCAGTGAGCCAAGATGTGTCCTTCAGCAATTCCACCTATTTCTCTCAAAAGACAGCTGAAACACCAGTTTATTTTCCCTTTTGTTTTGTTTTTGTGAAGTTTTCCTGACCATTATATTTCAGAGTGCTCTTTCAGATGATCAGAGCAAAATTGCTTGTTCATCTGACAAATTATTATGTATTGGGGCACCTGGGTGGCTCAGTGGGTTAAAGCCTCTGCCTTCAGCTCAGGTCATGATCTCAGGGTCCTGGGATAGAGCCCCACGTCGGGTTCTCTCCTCGGTGGGGAGCCTGCTTCCTCCTCTCTCTCTGCCTGCCTCTCTGCCTACTTGTGATCTCTGTCTGTCAAATTAAAAAATATATTAAAAAAAATTAAAAAAAATTATTATGTATTTACTCACCTGATGTCTTTCATTTTGGTAAGAAAAGTCTCTGGATTTAAAATCAGGAACTCTGTTTGTGTTGTGGCTGCATTACTTACTGGAAATGAAACTTGATGAGTCTCAATTTGCCCAGATAAGAATATATTTTAAGTTTCCAATCTATTGGACACAGCTATTATAATCCCCAAATGAGATAAAAGAAAATGTTTTGCAAACCTTAAATGCTATATAAGTTATGTAAGCTATGTAAGTTACTAATGTAGGCCCACAGTTGAGGATCTAAACATTTCATTTTACCTATTTTTTTAAGATTGTATTTATTTGTTTATTTGATATAGAGAGAGACAGCGAGAGAGGGAACACAAGCAGGGGGAGAAGGAGAGAGAAGCAGGCTTCCTGCCGAGCAGGGAGCCAGATGCCAGGCGTGATCTCTGGGCCCTGGGATCATGAACTGAGCTGAAGGCAGACGCTTAACGACTGAGCCATCCAGGCACCCCTGAGGATCTAAAAATTTAAAAAGTGGACAGGGGCAATAATGCTTAAGCAACTTTGATGGTGATTTGGACACAGTAAATTGCAACTCAAATTCATAGCATATGAATGTGAAATTATGTAAATTTGAAGAGTGTAATATAAAATATTAATGACATCTTATTTTATATGTAAATTTTGAGATGAAGGAAGTCCTTCAAATTAAGAAAAAGTTGCCAAAATTATACAGTTTCAAAGCTGAGTAAATTATAAACTGTCTATGATACTGTTACTTGGCAGTGGCACTTTAGCTGGTAAAGAGAAATGGCATTCACTCTATGTCAGAATAATGTGAACCGTGCCTTTATTCCATGTGTTGAAATGTGCTAGTTTAAATTTACTTTCTTATAATGAAACAATATAAAGAGCCATTAGAAACATCATTTAAACTTTCATCAAGCAACAGTGTTAGCATTTGGCCTGTAAATCCCCCTCATTTCTTTTCTACCTTCCAAAGTGGTAACCTTGCAACATAGTATAGGTGTGATAAAATATCACCTTATTGTGCTATTATTTAGCAGAAACAACTCTGGGAAATATTAGAAATAATCCTGAGTAAACTAAGAAGAAGCAGTAAACCAGGTTTCCTTTCAAATTATTTAAAGTGTTATATATAGAGTCAAGCATAATTGAAAAAAGTTGATAAGATTGTGGGGACATAGCAGTATGATAAACATCACTTTGGTGTACCTGCCCCTGACTACAATGAATATAACAGGATTCATTCTGAGAATAAAAAACTCTATTTAAATTTATTCATATAGAATTAAAAAATGAGCAGAAGACACGAATGGACATTTTCCCAAAGAAGACATACAGATGGCCAACATACATATGAAAAGATGCTCAACATTGTACTCATCATCAGGGAAACGCAAATCAAAACTACAATGAGTTATCACCTCACACCTGTCAGAATGGCTAAAATAAAAAACTCTAGAAATAAGTGTTGACAAGGATGTAGAGGAAAGGAACCCTCTTGCACTCTTCGTGAAAATGCAAACTGGTGTAGCCATTGTTGAAGACAGTATGGAGGTTCCTCAAAAAATTGAAAATAGGCCTACCCCATGATCTAGTAATTGCACTACTGGGTATTCACTCAAAGAATACAAAAACACTAATTCAAAGAGATACATGCATCCCTATGTTTATTGCAGCATTGTTTATAGTAGCCAGATTATGGAAGCAGCCCAAGTATCCATCAATAGATAACTCAAGTTAGTTTATATACAGATAAATTTAAATTTAAACTAGCACATCTATATCTATCTATATCTATATCTATATCTATGTCTATATCTATATCTATATCGATATATGCCATTGTATATACGTGTATATTTATTGTGTGTATATGTGTGTAACACACATAGATAAATAGATAGATAATGGAAAATTATTCAGCCATAAAAAGAATGAAATTTTGCCATTTGCAACAACACGGATGGAGCTAGAGAGTATAATTCTGAGCAAAATAGACCAGTCAGAGAAAGACAAATAGTATATGATATCATTCATATGTGAAATTTAAGAAACAAAAAAATGAACAAAGGAAAAAAATAGAGACAAACCAAAAACAGACTTAACTATAGAGAACAAAGTGGTGGAGAACACCACTAGGTGGAGAACAAACTAGAGGAGAGGTGGGTGGGAGGATGGGTAAAACAGGGTGAAGGGGATTAAGAGTACACTTAATGATGAACACTGAGTAATGTATTGAGTTGTTGAAACACTCAGTGTTCATCTTGAATTACTTGAAACTAATATAACACTCTATGTTAACTATATTGGAATTAAAGTTTAAAAACAAAGTTCAAAGTTTAAAGACCAAGATAAAGAAGGATAAAAAATTGATTCATATGAGGAAATTAAAGTTTGCAAGTATTGAAATATCTCTTTAGGAAAACCTCTCTTACATAAACACTGATTTCCCTGCAATCAATGTGGTGAATATATGGCCTCTAAAGATTGACGGGCATTGGAATATAATATCATGGAGATTGTAATCTTTAAAGATGTCTCTTACTTCTAAGATCTTTCTCTTTCTACATCTAGATTATCAGCTTCTTGAAAGCAGGATGCAGTCTATTTCATATTCTTTGGACTTCCTCAGTAACAGGTTTACTTCCTAGTAAACAGGTTTACTTCTAGTAAACAGGTACTCAATAGATATTTTGGAATAATTGATTGAAAATATACACCTCTGTTGGATAGACTCTATTTTATAGTCTAATAAGTTCAATAAGAATTTAACCCCGTGGATGATTTTAAAACATTATTTCAACAAATGGGGTGCTTTGTTCACAATAAATCACTGATTTGTACCTGAGCTTAGAGTTAAGATGTGACTTGAGAAGGCCTGCTGATTACTAAATGATTGTTCAAATCTTTGCTTATTGTCAGAAGCCCTTTACTGAACACCACAGCATGTTAAAGAGACTCTCTTCGGTCTAAACAAATAAATCAGATAATCCTAACATTATATAAGAATCTATGGAGTTAACAGAAACGTTAACAGGGAAAATGTGCTATAACTGAGGATTGCTGGAGAGGGGAGGTGGGTGGGGGAATGGGGTAATTGGGTGATGAGTAATAGAGAGGACACTTGACGTTACGAGCACTGGATGTTATATGCAATTGATGAATCACTAAATTCTACCCCCAAATTAATAATACACTATATGTTAACTAACTTGAATTTAAATAAAACAAAAAATGTATGTACATCACTTAATCTAATGAATAGAATAAAGCTATAGACCTCGGGGTCTGCCACATACAAGCAACACCCTCTATCTCCACCTGCCCCCATGATGCCTGTTTAGGATCACTGAATTGACAAATAGATACCACCTGTTATTCAAGGTAGGTATAAAGTTTCTAACAATATTGGGGATTTACAGTAACCAATAGAACTAATTAAAAGGATATGCTTCTTTTTTTGAGAATAAAGTCCAAAGTGTTCTGAACTTGAATGAAAGAAACTTAAAACTGTAATTTCACTAACCTTTAATTAAAATTTCACATTTCCATCTGTTACAAATGTAGGCAACAAAGCACTATAGTAATGAGTAGTAGTTGTGACCTCAACACAAGATATTTGCATATATTAGTGTTGATAGATATCTTAAAATACCATGTATGCTCATTTTTACTTTGAAATGATGGTAAGTATTAGATAAATCCATTAGATCTTGTTATTAAATGCATTAGCAAAGAACACATAGATCATTATATTGTAATTTAAAAAAGTAATATCTTTGTGATAAAACTAGTTCCCTTTGTAATCTCATTTATTTAATGTTATGCATTTAAGAACATTTCTGGGAAGAAATGCAGAAGACACAAGACTCTCCAAGCAGCTATGGCCCAGGAAAGATTAAGAAACCCTGTTCTTGTAGCAGTCAAAACCCTAGTAGGACTGTCTTTACTTGGGAATTAACAGGTCATAAGTTTTGAAGACAAGTAGCCTAACTCACAGTTGACAAAGAAAATATCCCTTTACTGACCAGGTCTATTATGATTCTAAGTTAGAGACTGTAGAGGTAACATTCTATTACTACTGTGTGTCAGAGAGGTCTACATGAGAAAAGAGGTCATAATCATATTGTTCTTTATGTATTTTTTTCCCCATACATTGGTTAAAAAGTACTTTTAATTGGATCTGGACTTTCTTAGTGATATGTGAATGTTCTTTTAAAAAGTCACATAAGGCTCCATAGCTCAGGGGTTAGAGCACTGGTCTTGTAAAAAGTCACATAAAACAGTACCCTGACTTTAATTCTTTGTGCCTTATGTACAGGCATAAGATTTGCCAATAGCGATATACATACAGTTATTATGTTTTACAAAAGAGTAACGGCAGCGACAATAACTCCCAAAGCTGCTTTTGTTCATTGAAATGAGTGATATTTGTCCCATTAAAAAATATTTCCTAATTATATATGGCTATTTCCTTGCCAAGTGCTGACCAGACCTGGCCTTCCTTTCCCAAGCTGACAGAAGGTTTCAGGTTGAAAGGGATTTGGACTTGAAACTGAATTTCTAATCTGACCAGTTCCCCAAATGGGGCTCCTGTTCTTGGCAAAATGCTCTCTGCATATTTCCAGAAAGTCATCAATTATTCAGAGGGACCTTTCAAATGCCAACAGCTTAAATAAGAATATGTGCCATGACAGAAGGAAGCAAGAATGGAGAGTCACAGGCTGAGCTGATCCTGCTAACAGAAAAGTTTCCAAACCAGGACTTCAGTCTCAGGAAGGCTTTTGACCCAGTGACTCCTTAGATCGCTGGGTCAAGAGGGGTTCTGAGCACTATGGAGCTTTTAACCCCTATGTCTGAGGTGGGTGGTCTACAGTTTACTGATTCTTCTTATGTCTCACGTTGTATTCCCTGAGAAGTACTAAGGAACATCACTTGATTCTTTATTGAAATTGCTTTCTTTCAATTGCATACATCATGCTCCGATATTGATAAAATTCTTTCAAATTCAATCTTTCTGGAAAAAGTTGGACCTAAAGGGTTGATTCCCCCCATCTCTATTTCATTTTAACAGATATTTTATATCTACCATGTGCTTGGCATCATGTTAGCTGTTATGGCAGACACAATGTTTGCTCTAAAGAAATTCAATCTAGAATAATGGATTGGACAAGAATACAAGGACTGTAGGTGTTTGAGTGAAGAGGTGCATGCCTTAAGAGAAGTAAAGTAAATCTCTCATTGTTAGAAAGCTTGACGGATCCTTAGATTCCCAAATATCACTACAATCAGCAATCTCTTTGGCTTTTTCATTTGTAAAATGAGAGACTATAAAATGTAAATCATTACTACACATTGCTTAAATGAGATTATGTATCAAAAGAGGACAACACCTTGTAGACATCTGAGGCTTGTCTAATTTATTAGTAGAACAACTCACTACTGCTTGATAGCCTTATTGCATGTGCAACTCATATGATAAATCACACCAAATCAGGTAATTTTTGGTTACTTCTGGATAGGCCTTGAATATTAAATTGATGGCATAATTAAGCTATTATGGGAATTAGGGAAAAGTTAACATAAAGATATCTTTAAGGAAGAAGTGGATTTTGCCATGGACCTTGAAGAACCAGTAAGTATCTAAAGCACAGAGAAGGAGGAGATGGCTGGGAATGGTTTCTGGCAGAGAGAATAGCATAAGGGAAAACAAAGTGTTGGGTGACTATGGCACATGTGGAGGAAACAGTGGGGCCTAGTTTGTGTGGAACATGGTGCTTGCATTACATATCCATGAAGAGATAGACATAGGAGAATAGATTAGACCATATCGTGGAAGTTCTTCATTTAGTTAACCTTCAGGGGAAAAAAATGTAATGTGATTTAACTGGGTCAGAGCTGTGCTTTGGAAAATTAGTTTCATACAGCATATAGAATGAATTGGAGGGTGCAAGTAACATTCACGGGAAGAGAGAGACTGCAATATTCCAGCTAGGGAATAGCTTAGGACTTCAGCAGCTAGCTCATGGCCTAGCTCAGTAGATCCAATGAATTTATGATGATATGAACTTGGACTGTGGCAGGGGAAGGGAGAAACGTTCAAGAAGTTTTGCAGAAGTGCACCTTACCAACTTAGCCCCAGCTTTATAGGAAACGGGAGATAGTAAGATGTTTTAGAGGTTTGAGTCCTAGGTGACTGAGATGAAGAGACAGAAATAACAGATGTAAAGAATTTGAGAGAAGCTGGCTTGTCAGATCAGGAAGATGGCATAAGTCAAGAGATCAATTTGGGGTATGTTGAATTTAGATTGTAAGGAGGTTTCTGAATGGAAGTGACTAGCTGCAGTTCGAAATTTGGATATGGAGCTAGAAGAGAGATGAAGATTCAAGTATACACTTAGGCATCATTTCAGAGGTAATTCTGAAGATATTGAAAATAGTAAGATTCCTGAAAAGATAAAGAAAAGATGAAAGCAGAGGTTTGAACATTAGTACATGTCAACTGTTGGTGTAAGCGTGTGGATGAAGGAAGGCACTGTGGGAGCAGGGCATGGACGAGCCTACAAGGGTCAGCCAGGTAACTTAAAGACGGAGGGGAGCCTCAGGTCAGAGCATACTTGCCATCTGATTGTGAGGTGCGGACTGAGGTACCAAGGAGGTAGGCCTTTTTTAATGGGGCCACTGGTGAGTTTTGATGAGTAGGCCTAGTATTGCCAGATCCTCTGACTTTTCAAAAGAAGTCATAACTCAAGATTATAATGGGAATCATAGGATTATAACACATTAAATTAGACTTTTAAAAACACTGTATAGGAGAAATAGAACATATTTGTTGTCCTGGACTATACCAAGTTAGGACTGGAGCCAAGTTCTCATCATTCACAAGGATTCACTAATCCCCATGACACCATGGAAAGTGAGAATTTCATGTGTGGGTTACAACCCTCTGGGAAGCTAAGGAGGACAAGAAGTGAGACCGCATTGAGTCTGATGAGTAGGAGGCATTGGTGAGTAAAAAGCAGTATCAGCAGCAAGGTAAAGTTAGAGGTCAAATGAAGAAAGACATGGCCACAGAGAGGAAAATTCTGAGAAGTTTTGCAAGGTCGATAATCTTACATTGCTATTGCTGGGATAGCAGATGGAAAGTCTTCAGTAGCTAGGACCACTGATTAAGAACATTCATGAGGAAAATAAAAAAGACTTTCCAAATTACTCCATTATTATGAGTGAATTAGGAGAGCAATTTGATCATTTGGAAAGTGCTCCTCTTTCAATAAATGTAAAATATGGATTCTTGCTGAGATTTCTAAGCTGCTTCATCTAAATTATATGCTAAAGTAGAGAAACAGATGTTAAATATGATTAAAACCAATTACAAGTTCCACAGTACAATACTGTGTTTTACTTACATTAGTCTCCCTGCTAGCTTAGGTGCCATCCGTTTTGCCTTTATTTCCTGTTCATAACTCCAGGGTAAGCAACATGGGGGATTTAAGCAGTTCAGACTGGAGCCTGACAGGAATATACGGATTCAAATAGAATTGTTCAGCAAATTTAAACTTCTAACATAAGGCTTACAGGAGAGGGAGGTGGGGGGGGGGTGTCCTGATTTTGCATATAAACAGATATTGAGTTGCTGCCCTGACATATCAGTGCTTGTATCAAGCCTAAATTTTGACTCAATAATAGGATAAAATTCTCTGGATTTTTTTTGTTTTTAATCTTTTCAGTGGGTTATTGTTGTCTTAAGCCTATGAATGAAGCCTACTTTTTGTCATTCAGGGACTGAGAACAGAGACTCACTCAAATACTTGAAGAAAAAGGGGTCCTCTTAATCAAACTTTTGGTGGCCTGGGATGGGAAGTGATAAAGAATGGCAATTCCAGGGACTTGCCTCTCCTCTTGCCTTCTGTCTCCTTCCTGGGATCCAGATGTCTCTGCTGGGTCAATGCACATGCTCCTCTTTCTCTGGATGGATTGTTGTGCTGACCCACGGAAAACCTCCTGAGAACTTTTTATCTTTCACAGGAACTTGCAACTCTTCTCTCTCTCTCCCTTTTTTAAGATTTTGTTTACTTATTTGAGAGAAAGAAAGAGAGAACACAAGCAGGGGGAAGGGTAGAGAGAGAGGGAGAAACAGGTTCCCCGTGAAGCAGGCAGCCTGCTGCCAAGATGGATCCCAGGACCCCAGGATCATGACCTGAGCCAAGGGCAGACACTTAACCAACTGAACCACCGAGGGGTCCCTCTTGTGGCTATTCCGATATCGCTAACTGCATGTATTTCATTTCTCCCCACCACTTTATCAGTCTCCTGTGATTCTCTCCTTACATTTTCTGAAAAGGGAAATCTCCCGGTTTCTGATAATCTTTCTTGGGCAGCTGCTGGCCAGCTTTAGGATTGGCTGGCCTTGTGTCAGGTGACCAGCCAATCACCTTCAGTGAGGGTTTGGAATGATGTCTGATAAAATATATTTATGCCTTGTGCAAGGACTTTAAACCTGGAAGATTTACGTGAATGGGGCTGTAGACAATACACCTCCACTAAATTTATTTTAAATAAATTTCGCTATTCTCTAAGACAGGGGAGGCACTCAGTAAATATCTGTTAAATAAATGAGGAATGAATGGAGTAGTTTATGTTATGATTAGCTGTGTGTATGTTTGTTTATGTGAGAAAAATGTTCTCATATTTGAGACTAAAATAAGTCCACTTATATATTTTTTAATTATTGCATTTGGAAAACTAAATGAGCACTAAAAAGCACTTGTGCTGGAGCAGCATCTGATTAAAAAATAGCTATATTTCTTTTTAGGGCTTTAATGGTAAAATATATCCTAATTCTTCTTAAGCTCCAATCAGTCAGAGGATGTGTGCTCAATAGCCTGCTCCCATATTCTTTCTTCTCTTTGTGTAAAATAGGGCCAATAGAGAAATCCAAGTTGATTTAAACATATATCTTTCTTACAAAATGAGTCAATTAATAGTTTAAAACTCCTGATTTCCTGGGACTCAAGTCTCATAAGAAACTGATTACCATAACTCATTTTCAGAGTCAAATCTCTCAATTCTAATGAGTCGTTTCTGAGGAATCCTGAGTACTTGTCATTCATACATAACATGAGCTATGCTTGAGTTATTCATTGGCTTGTTGTTGGGTAGTTTTTTCTTTTTCTAATGACTGCTCCTCAATTTCTGAATGGACGGAAACCTCTTTTATTTTCTTACCTTCCTCCACCTTCTTTACATTCCATATTGTCATCCATTCCAAAGTACTTGATGTGTTTCAGTGATAGTATCTTGGTTCTTGTATTTTTCTAAAGTCTTAAATTATTTGGCAGATTACATTATAGAGTGTGGCTGTTGTGTGCATTTATTTGGAATGGAATGCATTCTGGGATAACCCAAAAATATTATCATCATTTTCCTTGATACCATTGGCTCCTTTTTCATTCAGTGGTGGTTTGTAGATATTGAGAACCCATGATGCAAAAGGGAAATGCCAGTGTATAACCTGAAGCTGTACTTGATGGGAGTCAATGATTCCTATTTCACAAAAATTAGGTCCAATGGTGATATCTGAACTGCAACTTGATGCTGAACCTTTCATGTCAAAGCAGAGGTTAATATTCAGGATAAAAACACAGAGGTGAAGCAACAGGGAGTTAGGAGAGGGAAGCAGAACTGGGAGAATGGCATGCCTTGGGTCAGGCAATTACTGATTTCTGGAGCTTGACTTTTGAATGGAATGTTTAGTTAATCAATGACAAATTGGTAAAAAATTGAAAGTATCAAAATGAGGGCTGTGTGAAGGCATGGGGACAAACTGGCCAACCAGCCAAGACCATGTTAACCAGAACAGGAGATGGGGCTGAATTAGCACTGACGGGCATTGAGGAGTAGGGGCTGAAATCAGAGGTAAGGCTGATCACCCAAGAGTGAGGGTATAGTGAACAAGTCAGCTGAATATCTCATGGCAAATTGTCAGTCTCCATGACATTCACTCCATCCCCTTTAGAAACTGGGACCCAGTTCTTCCTCAGCAGGTACTATAAATTATCTGTACTTGAGATTAGCCATTCTTAATTGGGAGTGATATGGCTCTTCAGGGAGCATTTGACAATGTTTGAAGATCTAGTTGCTTGTCACAACTGGATGGTGTTATAAGCATCTAAAGGGTAGAGGCCAGGGATACTGTTAAATATTGTATAATACATAGGACATCTCCCCTTAAAAAAAAAAGGATGATCTGATCCAGCATGTCAAGTTTGAGAAAGTTAATGAAAGATATTCTTTTTTTTTTTTCAGAGGCAGAGAGAGAGAGGAGGGGAAGCAGGCTCCCTGCCTAGCAGAGAGCCCAATGTGGGGCTCGATCCCAGGACCCTGGGATCATGACCTGAGCCAAAGGCAGAGGCTTTAACCCACTGAGCCACCCAAGTGCCCCAATGGAAGATATTCTTAAGGACCCATTTCGTACATGTTGGCCTCATATTATGTGTTGACTATAATGATTGCTATCTCTTTCTAACCTTCCCCACTGCCACAATTACACCACCTCCTTCTTTTTCTTTCCAAGCCCACATTCATACTTCGGCAGATTTTTGAAAATTGCATTTGAAAGGAAGTATTCTGGAGTTTCTGAATATTTTGAAAATGTTCTTATTAATAATTCAATTCAATTCAGTTCAACAAACATTTGTTGAGTTTCTACTCATAAGTATTTTGCTATATTTCCTATATAAGAGAATACAGAGGTTAATAAATCTGAGTCCCTGTCCTATATGAGATCATAATCTAGTATGGGAGCCAGCATATATAATTAATTATAAGAAAGACTAAGGTAGAGCCCATAACTGAAGGATAGCTTAGATGCCAGCTTGGATCTTCTTGGCTCTAGAGATATAGGTAACATTGTTTCATATCTCCAAATCTGTTACTCGAGTATATGCAAACCTAAAATTTTTTTGCAAATTCACAGGGCTTACACTGTTATAGTCTGACTCCTGTATTAATGCCTCCTTTCTTTAGCCACTTCCTCCAGGACACAAAGGCTCATTCTTATGTTGGTTTTCAAGTGTAAAGCCATCTACTCCAAGATTTCCTTGCATTTTTGCAGAATGTACCATTAATTCTGGATTATTCATGGAGGGATCTCATTGAAGAATGTACTCATTCAGAGTCCCCCACCCTCCATCCCTTTCCTTTAGACTCTCACCTCCCAAATCTTCTGTAGAACAACACATTTTTCCATTGCCAGATAGATTCCTAGCAGTTCTCCCCGAATCCAGCCCATTTTTCTCCTTTTATACTTGACCTTTTTCAGGATATACTTTTTTCCATAGAAATACAATTCCCTTCCTAGGAAAATTTTTGGTGCCAGAAATAACATTTCCTTCATATCTTTACAAAACTATAATCACACTACTTAAGTATAAGAAATAAACTGCATGATGGGATCAGGAAAGGCTATGTAGGGGTTGTGATCCTGAAGATAGAAACAGGAATTAGCAGACAAAAGGGAGGAGGCTGCACATATTCTAGGCACAGCAGACAGTATCAACAAGGCACAGAGTCTAGAAGTGGTCTGTGTTTGGGAAATTGGTATGACGACAGCACAAGGAGTGTTTATGCTGAGAAATTTAGGCTTTGCAGTGGGAATTCATTAAAGCATCCTAAGTATATGTGTGTGTTGAGGAGGATGGGGGTGCCATAATCAGATCCACATTTTAGAGAGTTCACTCCAGACACAGTGTGGCAGATGGATTAGAGCAAGCAGCAATGGTGGGTAGGTGACTAATCAGTGAACAATCACAGTCGTCCAAACAAGAATCACATGGTGCCATATACTGAATGTATCTTCTCCCCCCAAATTCATATATTATAGGAGACTTACAAGACTAAAACACATGGGAATGGGAAAGGGAGTGGAGAATACTTTATTTAATTTTTTGGGCAATGTTTTGTAATTTCATGTGCATCTCTCTTCTCTTTTATGATACAGAAGGGAAGAGAATATAATTTAGTGTCATAAGATCTAAGTTTGAGTGCCAGATGTATGAATTTTTCAATCATTCTGCCTACAGGGCTGCTATTTTTGAGGTGTCTCAAGTGGCCATTTGGCTGTATATGTCATCATTAACCAAAGAGAGGCCTCCTCTTTGTAGATCAAGCAAACCACCTTTTCTGAAATAGATTTTTGAGTGGGTTTCCCCCTCCTACTCTTTACTTCTGTTCTATAAGGTTATCTTTGTTTTCTTGAGATAGCTGGGGTTCACTCACTTTGGTTTTCTTTTGAAGAGTTGGTTTGGCAAGGCAAAAACCCTAGGTGTTTCAGCCTCCCAGGTCCCCCTTTCCCTTCAAAAAGTTGCTGCATGGTCCTGATTTTTGTAACCTAAATATGCAATACTTACTTGCTTGGCCATGGAAAGGATTTTTTTTTTTTTTTTTTGGTAGGTCTCTGGAATATTTTCCTTGAGGATATTCCTAGTAGTTTCAAGCTCTAAATGTCTTTATCTTGCCCTCACTCCTCTGCATAGTAACAATACAAACTTCATTCCTGCGTGCTTGTCCTTTAATATTCCTTCAGCAGTTGCCATTCCAGGCTCCTGGTGTTCCTTTATTTTCTCCAAAGAGCTTCTTCCAGTCACTGCTACTTCTCCCAGGAACATCATCTCTGTCACTCTTGTTTGGAGTGAGTCTTTATTTTTATTTTCCCGGAAGGGAAACTCAGATTTCGGCACACAGGATTCGTCAGTTCAAATCTAGATTGGATCAGAACATCCTTAAAGACAGTCATGTAAGAAATAAAACATTTCTTGGAATCAGCAATCATTTGTTGTCTACTAGGTGAGAAAGTTATAATCTTTCTATAAAGCTTAAAGTCCTTGTCTTTCAAGCTAATATAACACACTGCAGGGTTATTGTAAGAGTTAGATGAGATGACAGATGTGAAAGCACTATTTGAACTTTGCGATAGAATATACACATTGGTGTCATAATTCTTCTACAACACTTACTGCATGTTGTATAGTATTTCATTAAAAGTGGATAGGCAGAAAAGCCCAGTAAATGGTTTAATGTAAATAGCAATCTAATAGCCCTTGTTACGAAGTGAATGGGAGTAAGAAAGGAGAATGTGCAGGAGTGGAGGTGCCAACTTGTTGATGTAATTTTTTATATTTAACAATAGATAAGAAAATCCTCCTTAGTCTTTTGGTCATGAGCCTAAAAGTTGATTCATGCCACTAATCTGAGTCTCTATTTCAGTCTAGTGTGTAATAAAAAGCACTGATATGACACACATAAAGCCACCTCTTGTAGAATTTTTGGCTTTAAAGTGTTGAATTCTCACCAAACATTACAAGACTCTACTACTTAGAGATATTAATTATAAGGACTCAAGAGATAAGCATCTCTGCCTTTGGATGATTAAGTTTATCCTTAAGTTTGCCCACCTCAATTAAACCTGCTTCTCCAGTCCTTCATTTGGGACAGTTAACTCAGAGACAAGGAAGCCTCATCTGCAATGATTTCTTCTATAATTAGGAAAGTGCCAGCATTAACATTTAGAAACAAAGAAACTATTCTGTGTATTTTGGATGATTCGCAATCATTTAGACAAGTAGCTTCCTCTGTAGTCCAAACCTTTCCCTAAAAATGTTCCAATGTTGTGGTATCTCATGCCATTTAAGTTTATTTCTTTTTTTTCCCCTGATACTTTTTTTTTAACCTTTGTTTTAGCTACTTCTAGATTGTACACTTGGAAAGCAGGCTTGAAGGTAACTCTGTGTTGGAGAAATCACCGTAACAGGAAACTGAAATCTGTCATATGACTGGCATCATGTTTTTTTGTGAATGGGGAGGTTTGCTGAAATCAGGTGGTCAAGTAATCAGAAGAAAAGATGAGAGTAAAGTCCCAGGGAAGCATGCTAGAAATTGGAAATGTGTGGGTATGTACCTGTATTTGCCATATGTTCAACTGGATTCATAATTTGGGAGGAGGCAGGGATGAGATGAATAGAAAAAAATATATTAGTTTCCCCAAGAGAATTAAGAAGAAGCTTAAAAATTTTTTTGATATAGATGAAAGTAACTAAATGAGCCAGTGAACTTTTGTTGACATTTTCTGTCTCTGGATGATTTCTTCAAATGTTTGGAGGCTTTCTTATTTAAAGGCTTAGGGAAAGCCTGTTCTCAATTGTCTTATTGACTTCTACCAAGGTGAGTTATAAAAGCATCCTAATACTTTTGGCTTCCAATCACTCCTTCTGAGAAACTGTTCTAATTCTGCCAAATGAGTTGGGAAGGTGAGCGTGTATTAAACTTCTTCCAGGTTTGTCTTGCTTCAACTTATGTTCCTCCTTGTTATGAATGTCTAACGATAAAAATACTATCCCATTGCCATCTGCTAAGTACATTCTAAACAGTTTGAGAATATATTAGAACAATACCTTGCATGTTGAATTTATCTTCCAGAGATGGGGTGGTCTCATTAGTTTCCAGTGTTATGGCACCGTCAGGACACCTGTGAAGAAAGAAGCCACCCTCCTAATGTGCAGATGAATTCAATTTTCTCTCTATTGTAATGTCATGTTTGATTCACTCCTTATTTTTATTTTTAAAGGTTGCCTACTGCTGCAAACCTCTTTCTTTGTCACCACTAATAGGAAACATTTCTCAGAATTATCAACTTCTGACTCTATTTGCCTTTCCAAGTTTGGTGAATACCTCAAACAACTAAGTAGAGTACTTAAATGAGAAATATATTTGGTCTATGAATGTCAGGCAACTATATGATGACTTCCAAAGTTCGACTGGTAAATTCATCATCACAGAAATTGTCTATTTGATTTGACTTTTGCTTTACTTGATCCTACGTGCTAAATGCAGGACCCTGCATCATGTGGGCAGTATCCTATATGCTGCACCTTAATGAGGAATAGGTCACAACAGAGCCTGAATTTGAATCCAATTAGAGTAGCAAAAGATTCTGCAGAATAAATCTCCCATCTTTGCTGGTTTCCTCTTTAGAGAAACAAGACAATATTTCCACATTATATTTACTTAATGGATGAGACTCAGTCTATTAGATGAGATATAAAATAAATTAAATTCTGTGGCAGGTGAACACCCTGAGGGCACCGCGGTTTGTAACACTATGTTAATATTCTCCAAGACCACTGCATGAGCTTAGCAGAGCTATCTTCAAAATTAGCTCTACAGGCCACCTGCAGACTTCTCTTTTGCTTTCCTAATCAAAACTGCAATCCTAGGTAATTTAACAAAATATTAAGTAAATAATTGCTTCAGAATATTTTAGGTTTAGGGCCATAAATCGTATTCTTTTTATATGCCTACTGATGCTAAGAAGCAGGGAGGTTCCAAACTTGCAATTTCAGTTTTGGGTGAGCTCTATTACTTTCCATTCTGAAAAATTAAATTCCTCCTGCAGATGGATGTAACAGAATCCTTAGCTAAATTATACTGGAAAGAGGATCTGACTTCAGGGGTCTGTACAGTTACATACTCAGGATCAAGATAAAAAAGAGTGTAACGAGCTCTAGGGTTTTGGAGTATATCCATGGGTACTTATGAATGTGAACTCCTTTTTTGGGGATGGTTTTTGTTATGCTCTTCCAAACCAGTGCTTTCTGAAACTGAGCACCAACTGGGATAATAAGGACCTGTGGTGGGTGAGCCTCATAACTGCAGTTGTGGATGGAGGGGGCTTCCTAATTAGACGCTGGCAGCTTAAATCTGGCAATCTCTGCAGCAGAAAGCGGTTGTGATAATAATGACAGCAACAGGGTGTGCTGTGTGTGAACAGAGAAGCATTTGCATTTTGAAATAAGCAATCTGCTTTTGGATGTAACTTTTCCATAATGTCGAGGTTTGGTTTGGATTCTGTCGATGGCTTCCCTTATCCTTCCTTTAGCTCCTTTTTTTCCTATTTTCTATAGAATGATTGGGTTTTCTTTATTCTTTCTTTATTTCTTTATTCCCTCCCCCTGCCCCCATGCCCCTTTCTGGGTGGAAGGTTATTTATTGACTTTTCAATTCCTTATTGGTTACTCTTATGTTTTTGACTTAGTGATGCCAAATATTAGTCAATGTCCTGCTTTTCTCCCAAATCTTATGAGGACCTTAGAATACAGTAGCTCTTGTCACCTCTATAATAGCTTGCATATTGTTGTTGTCCCATAGCTGTTTCCTGTCATTTAGAAAAACTCAGAATTAGTCATTTTTATTACCTAGTAAATTGATACTTAGATTCACCTGGTGCTCCCAGTTCTTTGTTCACTATTCCTCCCTGCCTATCCCTCTTTTCTTCTCATTCACTTTTCCATTCTAAGTTCATTCCCCTGAAGGGTATCTTTTAAAATATTTTTTTTTTTTTGGTAGGCATCTGCTAATGGATAGTTATGCTCAATTCTGTAGTCTGAAAATGTCTTTATTTTGTTCTCATTCTTCAGTAGTAGTTTGGCTGGTCATATGACAGTAAGTTGACAGTAATTTTAACACTTTGATCCTCCCCGCTGCCGGGTTCTGTTATTGTTATTAGGAAGTCACCCAGGGGATGACTTTCCTTTCTACATTATCTATTTATTTTAAAAAATTTTATCTTTGTCTTCAGTGTATTCCAGTTTCTCCACTATATGCCTAGGTAGAATTTATTTTTGTTTATCCTGTTCAGGAAAAATAATTGCCTAAAGTCATAGAAAGGAATTCTAGTATTGCCTATCCCAAAATGTTCATCATTTGCCAGTTACCTTCACAATATTTGCCCCATCTGCTTACCACCATACTTATGTTTGCCATCATACTTAATATTTCTCTTTAAATTGACTTTAAAAAGCCTTACATATAGGGGTGCCTGGGTGGCTCGGTGGGTTAGGGCCTCTGCCTTCAGCTCAGGTCATGATCTCAAGGTCCTGGGATCGAGCCCCACATCGGGCTCTCTGCTCAGTGGGAAGCCTGCTTCCTCCTCTCTCTCTCTGCCTGCCTCTCTGCCTACTTGTGATCTCTGTCAAATAAATAAATAAATTCTTTAAAAAAAAAAGCCTTACAGATAGTATAAACAAGTATGAAAGGAAAAATTCTATAAAATTATGGGTTTTATATGCTATTATAATTTTCTAATGAAAATATAACTAATATTTTATTTAAATAGAAAAGTTCTTCTTTGTACAACTTAAAATACTTTGTACACCAGCAGTGCATTCATCTTATGGAATGAGAAACGCTACTTTAAGTATGCCTTTGTTTGAAATCTTCCTCAGACTTATGGAGGATTTTACTCCCTAACTGGATGAAATGACATCTGGAAGCTTCTGCATTTGGTTAGGGGATTGTCTGACTCTGGGATTCTTGTGCCATCATAACAGGAAAGGATGATGTTCTGTGGTCCTGGCCGTTTTAGCTAATGGAAGTGATAGAAGTGGTGAAAGCGGAGGTTGAGAATTGGGAGTCCTCCAGCTGTTCTTAATTCTCAATCTCTGTTTCACAAAATGGACACAAATTTGCATTTCAACACTATGTTTGGGTCAATCTCTTTTACCAAGGAAACTGATGAGTAAAGCCAAACTTTTAAGTTTATACTTCACAGGAGGTTAACAAAGCAATGAAACACTATGCCAACTTAACCACTGCTTTCATGAGTCAAGGGTGAAAGAAATTTATGGTCAGATTTAAAATGCTTTCCTTGATTAGAATATTCACACAAATATGCTAATTGAGGGAGAGATAATTTCTCAGTCAAATTCCCACTCCAACTGAGATATTATCACTGTTTGATACACTGAAGAGACTATGATATGCTAATAACTTTAAATTAGTTCACATTCAAATGTCTAGGTGTTTGGGCAAACTAAACATGCTTTACAGTAATTCGCCTCTTCTGTAAATGTGGCCTTAGGTACCACTTCTTGTGTTGAACAGTCACTTTTGAGCCCAGGAGTGATGGGTTCCAGACCTAGTTATCTCAGTCTTCCTTAAGTAGACATGGCTCTCTGCCATCTCACTGGGAGGCTCCCCAGAGTGGTACCTAGCTGCTTAGCTGGTTTTAATTTGGTCTTTTGTAGAAAGTTTTATTTAAAAACAATTATGAAAAGGACCATTAATGTCCAAGAAAGTGAAATTTGGGCCAGGATGAAAAGGATGTAAAGACACCAGCAAAAAAATCATGGGTACTTAAGAAACTCCAAAGAAAGAATGAAATCAAACAAATTTGACTCCATCCCAATAAGCTGTGCTTAGTTTTAAATAAATACATACTTGAGCAAGTCATATAGGGTATAAAAGAATAGCAACAGGTTCAGGATAGTTTTTACCCCATTTATTAGAAAATGCAGGAACTCAATGATAATTCAAGAGGACCCAAATTAATATAAAAGAAAAATCTTTGAGAAACAACAACCCCTGCTCCCAAACAAGAAAAGACAGAAGGAAATAAAAATAAATTTAAAAATAAGGAAGAAAAATAAATGCCTAAAAGCTAAAACTTTGATATTTTAGGTTAAGAAAGAGAGGAGAGAGTTAAGAATCCCTTCTTTCCTCCTACCTGGTAGACTCCATTGCCTGGGAATACAGAGATGAAGGAGAATAAGCTGGTTTCTGCTGGAGAAGGTAACATGGCCATAGGCACTTGCATTTTGAGATGGTGTTGAGCATAGGAAAGATGTGGATGGAATGGTCAGATCCTGATGTTTCTGATGGAACAGTGACAGCAGGTCTATGTTACAACTGTGCACAGTTGTAGACTACTGATTAGAGTTTACTTAGGGTGCCAAATTAATCCTATGTTGAAAAGTGTATACCTCTTCAAGGTCATTGAGAAAGGGGTATGTGTACCGAAGAGCTGCCATAAAAAGCACCACAGGTTAAGTGGCTTAAACAACAGACTTCCATTTCCCCACAGTTCTCGAGGCTGTTGAGTCCCAGATCAAGGTGTCAACAAATTTGGTTTTATTCTGAGGTCTCCCTCCTGGGCTTGTAGATGGTATTCTACTCCCTGTGTCTTCACATGTTCTTCCTTCTCTGCATGTTTGTGTCCTCATCTCTTCTCATGAGGACAGTGGTCATTTTGGATTAGGGCCTAGGCCCATGACCCTGTTTTACCTTAATTACCTCTTTAAGGGCCCCATTTCCAAATACAGTAACATTCTGAGGTACTGGGGATTTGCATCTCAACCTATACCTTTTTTTGTTGGTGGTGGTAGGGGAACAATTAAAGCCTTCCCCAAAAGAGGGTGATTTGTCCAAATTTTTTGGCATAGTAGTACCCTCTAAAAGTCCTTGGCTACCTGTAAATATTATTTAACTCAAAACTACTTTGTGTGTGGGGTGCCTGGATGGCTCAGTGGGTTGAGGCCTCTGCCTTCGGCTCGGATCATGATCTCAGGATCCTGAGATCAAGCCCTGCATTGGGCTCTCTGCCCAGCAGGGATCCTGCCTCCCCCTCTCTGTGCTTGCCTCTCTGCCTACTTGTGATCTCTGTCTGTTGAATAAATAAATAAAATATTTAAAAAAAAAACTACTTTGTGTGATTTTTCTTCTAAAATTAATAATTGAATAGTAAGGTATTAGAATTACTTAGAAGAATATTACAGAGTTTTGAAATACTTTTGTATTCTCACCACACTCAAAATAGAAATCAGGAATTCTGATTGAATATCTAATGCTGGTGAGTGTTCAATAATGGTGATATTAGTTAATAATAGTAGAACAATTCTGAACAAAATAAAAAAAAGAACCCAACCACGGAATTCTTTGTGGCCTAAAAGAAAACTCATAATTTTCCCATATCTATAGGAATAAAAATTGTGTTGAAATGCTGTAAACGGGGTTTGAGAAACTTGTGTATTTCTTGAACTACAACTGCCTCAAGAAATATTTTCCCATAGTTCATTCCACCCCCTAAGCCATGTATCTGGTGCTTTAGGAAGGGTTCTGTTTGAAAGATAAACTTTAAATGAGATTGAAAATGACATCTGTGTGTGTGTGTGTAATTTGATGGTTTATTTATTTATTTAAATATGTTGCCTTTTAATATGTTACCTTTTCTTTTGGCTTCTTTGAGGACAAAATTTGGGTCTAAACCTCAAAGTAGGTTTGAACATAGTTACCTCTGATGTGGCCTGTTGGGCACTTTAATCTACATCTAAGTACTTTCAACTTTCTTTATGCAATGTGACCTGTTAGCTTGTTTCAGGCCTAGAGACTCAAACAAAAGCTAAAGGGGGAATATATATTAATTAGACTGTACCTTTGCAGAGTTCAAAGGAGAAAATGAAACTATTTCCTAAAGGCCAATGTTTGCATTCTCTGTGGGAACTAGGAAAAGTTTGAGTTAACAGAGAATGAGGTTCACCAGTGATGAGACATTGTTCTTATCTTTTGTAAGCAAATAAAAAGTAAAAACCATAAAAAAATGTATAGTCAAAATTGAAACCATGATTTTAATATTTTCAAGAACATGCAATATTCTAGAACAAGTTTTATCTCCATACAAATTGCTGACATTGAAAACCATAAAATTGAGATATTTTTTGGAACCTTTGAATACAGATATATAATTCTTTTTTTTTTTTAAGATTTTATTTATTTGATAGAGATCACAAGTAGGCAGAGAGGCAGAGAGAGAGGAGGAAGCAGGCTGTCCGCAGAGCAGAGAGCCCAATGCGGGGCTCGATCCCACGACCCTGGGATCATGACCCGAGCCGAAGGCAGCGGCTTTAACCCGCTGAGCCACCCAGGCACCCCACAGATATATAATTCTTAATTTCATAATAAAGTATTGGGACTCCCCCTCCCTCCCAATACACATTAATTATATTTTGTCTGTTTCTCATTAAACTGATTTTATCACTAGATACATTTAAAAACATCTTTCAAGTAGCAGTAATTATAATTTGGTTTGGCAACTCATGACAATGCTTGGTATCAAATAAAAATTTGCCTTTAAAATGATGTACATATATCTCCCAAATACTTCATATTTTTATGAGCATTGTAAAGAAATATATCTGCAGTGAAGGCATTCACAAATCTAATAGTAATGCTATTATTTCTGATTTCTATATGGAGCTTTTAATTTAGTGATCACAAAATGCATCAGAAATGTAGCCTCATCTGTTTGACCAATAATAACCACTGAGGAATTTCTTGCTTACAAATATAGAAAGAAAAGCAAGGAGGTTGGGCATGATTTTATACAAATGTCCCTGATATTTGGAAGGACTGCTGAGGAGAGAGGATTCTTTTCTGACCCCTGGGTTGCTATTGTAGCCCCTATTTAGCCTTTTTCCCACAGAGAAAATGAACTATCTCACACAATATGTTTACAGTACAATATGTAAGACAAAAATGGCACAACACAGTTATGTCAATATCATTTATGAAGAACAAATTAAAAAAAAGATCTCTTTCATAAAATCAATAGCGAGAGAGAGAAAAATAAAGATGAATAGGCGAGGGAGAGAAGGTAACCAGGATGACAAATGGGTAGAATCTTTGCACATTCCTGCCTGAGTGAGCAAAGGTAAACAATTATTTGCTGAATTTGTGTTTTCACTGTGTGAGTTGGGTCAACAGAGTCTGATGGGAGGAAGAGAGGATATATTGTTGAGGCATAAAATAAAAATGTTTATCTGAGCATCTATCACTCCATCTAATGTGGAATTCAGAGATGGGTTCTGCGGTCGGCAGGCTCAGCTCTTGGTTTATACACAGGCTTGGAATCGTTCAGCAAACCATAAACTGTGCTTTCTCACTTTTCTGCTTGGATGATTTTAGAGCTGCTCTCTAGGGACCAATTTCTGTATTGGTGAGATCTAATTCAATTGTGTGCTCACTCAGTTCAGGGGGAAGTCCATGGAAGGAACAGCACCACCTGTGTTTGGGTTCTGGAGGAATGAAGATCCTGTGCTGGGGAGTGAGGAGAGCAAATGTATTGCTTCTCACTGAATGTGTTGATCATGCGTTGCTCTGAAGCTTTGTTATTCATTTAATTAAGGTGAAAACTCTGCTGTGCAGAGATTACATACATCTTGACTGATTTTGAAATGGTTGTAACAGTTTTTCTTTTTCCTGAATTCTACTTTTAATCGCTGTTATTTAGGAGTGAACTATATCAGTTCACTGAATTTTTTTCAACTTAATTATAGCCAGTTACCATACCATTGATTGCGTGGCTTATACCCATTCTGAATTTGTCATTAAAGCCCCTGGATAGCACATTAATCTCATGTTGTTGTTTAGAAAGACCTACATTGTTATCTCTCATGGACCAAAGTTAAGCTAATGCTGCTCATTTTGTATTGTTCTTATTTAATATTGTGCTCATGATATTTGGACAAATTATAAATACCTCTACTTATAATGAATTTATATGAATGTTGCATTTGCCTACAAAGAACCAGCTCTCAGTAGGATCTGTGCTTTGAGTTATTTGAATACAGTGATGATAGATGTGATCCTCATTCAAATATACTCTTCTAGCCATTTCCCCAGAAATGATTATTTCATGTGTGCTCTGGACAACAGGGAAAGGTAAACAGACTGTCTTGTACATTAGGCCTTATTCATTGAGTAAGACTTCTGGCTTTCATACTTGTACTTAGGAGGTTTACATTGAAAAGACCAATGCTTCAGGGACTTTTAATGTTCTTCTAGGTATCTGCTTTTTAATGATAACAATAGAATTACGGAATTTTTGGAAATAAAGGGAGCAAGAGACTCTCTAATACTGATTTTACAGGTAGTGAGAGAGAGGCTTAGCGAATTTGAGCTATAACATTAATTAATGAAAAAGTCAGGACTTGAGTCTGACTCTGTTCCTTTTAATTACTTATAAAATGGGCCTTCTCTGTGGTAGGCACAATGCTAATTGCTAAATACAGAAGTGGATGAGGTAGATCCTGACCCCAAGAGATAAAAAGTTACTGAGTCTATCTCCTTTCAACTGAACCTATGAAGTAGATCAACTCAATGTTGACTTCTTGAAGCACATTCATGGTTTAAAGTAATACTTAAAATATATAAATTCTTATATAACTTTCCTTTCTTTCTTTCCTTTTTTTTTTTTTTTTAAAGAGAGAATGTGCATGTGAGCTGGCAGGCAGGGGGTGGGGCAGAGGGAGAAGAAGAGGAAGAGAACATTAAGCAGGCTCCGCACCCAGGCCAGAGCCCTATGCAGAGCTTGATCTCATGCCCCTGAGACCATGACTCTGAGTCATTGCCTGAGCCAAAATCAAGAGTCTGATGCTTAACTGACTGAGCCACCCAGGTACCTCTTTAGGTAACTGTTTTTAATCCTGGCCTGTTCTTCCATTTTTAACATTATGGTTTTACAAGAAAGTTATCTTAGCTTCATTAACATGTTCCTCTTCCCACTGATGTTGTTTATTTCTTCGAAGTTCTTTGACTTTGTGCCAGTGGTCTCTCTTGTTTCTACTATTGTCTGGTCCTGGTAGTCCAAAAAGAAAGCCCGAGAGGGAACTGCTAAAGATCAAGAAAGAGAAGGCCTATTCTTCTCCTGCATTCCACAGACTGCTAATCCTAAGAATCATTCTTCTGATGGTTTCCCTGATAGCCAGTTTTTCAAGATTTTTCAGGAGTAATTTATTCTTTCCTCTCTACTCTTCTTTTATATTCTATCTTGGAAGATACCAGAACAAAAACCTAGTTCCTACATCTGCCAGCATGAAGCCTTGTCATGGCTTTTTCTTATTAGCAAGAAATAATTTTCCATTTTAAAAATGTTATCTTCTTGTCCTTAATGAAAACTCATGTTTACCTGAAGCTTTATTGTTTACACAGTGCTTCATATATTTTATCATTTAAAAAAATACTTTATTAATTTGTTAGAGCATGCACATGTCGGGGGAGAGGGGCAGAAGAAGAGGGGAGAGAGAATCTCAAGCAGTCTCCATGTTAAGCATGGAGTCCAAAGTGGGGCTCAATTCCAGGACCCTGAGATCACGACCTGAGCTGAAACCAAGAGTCAGACTCTTAACCAACTGCACCACTCAGGTGCCCCAGAATTTCTTTGTCATTTTGCATATATCATTTTATGGTCTTTATGTTTCTTTATCATTTAGCATTTTATATTTCCTCCATACAGTTTAGAACCAAAGTCTCAAAATGTATGATGATAAATAAGATCACGTTTTTGCTACCTGCTAGAAGGAGGTGCAGTTTGCTGAGAAGTGATCTTCACTTACTCCATTAAGACACTACCACCCTGATGACCTTTAAAACAATTTCTCTTTATTCATAAATTATATCAAAAATTTTTTCACAGCATGAAGCATGTTTTGAAAACATGTTTGAATAGAACATAGCAAAATTTTAAAAAGCAATATGAAGTTGTGTCCCCTTAACAATGTATGAGCTTATTCAGGATTTGTTAAATAATTTGTAGAAGTAATGGCATTTCATTTGTAACCATGTGGATGGAACTAGAAGGTATTATGCTAAGCGAAATAAGTGAATCAGAGAAAGACAATTATCATATCATCTCTCTGATATGAGGAATTTGAAAAGCAGGGCAGGGGATCATGGAGGGTAGGGAGGGAAAAAAATGAAACAAGATGGGATCAGGAGGGAGACAAACCATAAGAAACTTTTAATCTGATGAAATAAACTGAGGGTTGCTAGGCCATGGGGTAGAGGGATGGGGTGGCTGGGTTATGGACATTGGGGAGGGTATGTGCTATGGTGAGTGCTGTGAAATGGGTAAGCCTGATGATTCATAGACCTGTACCAGTGGGGCAAATAATACATTCTATGTTAATAAATATATATAAAATAAGACTTCATAAAAAAAAGAAGTAACTACATTTGATCTTCTACATTTGATCTTCCCTTGAAAAGGGTCCTAGCATAGAGGTTAAGTGTGTGGACTCTGGAAGCAGACTGTCTAGTTTCAAATCTTGGCTCTCTTACTGTATAACCTTAGGCAAGTTATTTAACATCTCTGTGTGTCAGTTTCTTAATCTATAAAGTGGCCTAAAAAAATGACCCTAGCTCATAGGCTTACTGTGAAGATTGAAAATCATGTGTACACACACACGCACACTATACATATATATAGAATAGTGCTTGGCACACAGTAAGCCACTCGAAGTGTTAGCTATCACTACTAAGATAGTGTGTTGGGAAAGCAATCTGGACTTGGAGTGGTGGGAGAGTAACTTCAAGGACACAGGAGAGTAGAGTACAGTGGAAAGATAAGAGTGTGTGTGATAGAGGTAGTATTGGTGGGCATGGTGGAGTCGACAGCTCTTGCAAGCCCTGACAGGCTCAGGATGACCTTGTATGTGTAGTGCACTGCTTTCCCTGCTGAGCTTGGTTTGGAGGTGCAGAGTTAGCCTCTGGGGTGAGGCTTGGAGTGAACAACCCTGAGCCCCTTCCTTAGTTGAGGCAAATGATCAGAATAAAGACTTTGGAAAAAGGCTACATGAAAACTTCCAGTCATGGGAATTGAGCCACGTAGTGACCAACTTGATCTCCAAAACTCTGGAAAAAGTTGCTAGATAAGAATGAAGACATCACAACAGTGCTATCCCATCAGAAGATGTCATATCTTCTGATATGGAGTGTGATATGGAGTGTGGACTCTGGAAGGACACACTCTTTCCAATGGAGGTCATATGTTTCTGTCTTGGGAAATAGCTTTGCTTTCTGGGTCTGACCTTCAGGACATAAACTTATTCCTACATGACTTGAATTGGGGCTAGGAGTGGGCATGGGGGAAAAGCCAAAGGTGCTTAAGAATTTTCTCTTTCAAGTCAGTGTTGCTCTGTGAACCAGGTTCAGGCTGGGGTTGTCTGTGCAGGGACGTTTCCCTGCCCATCTTCCTTCTTATGTGTAAGATCATTGTGGGCAAGGGCTGACCATGTGCATTATTTCTCCTTGGTAACTACCTGGTGTCTGTTATAATTACAGGTGATTGATAAATAATTGATAGATGAATTTTAAAAGCTAGAGGGAATAGGGAAGATGAGGTAAGAGCTGACTTAGCCAGAGGCTAAAAAGGAATTAGGCCTCAGGACTGATGCCTGGTCATTTGAAGGGCCCACCAGATCAGCACTTTCATATTACAGGAAGCTATATAGACTTCTGATGATGCTTGGGTGCAATGGAGCAGAAGGAAATGAAAATTGATCCCAATCCTACAGGAGAAACTCATAAAGAAACATTTCAGGAACTGAGAGAGCCAATGAATGTAGTTTTAAAGAATGTATACCAGTGCCTCTTATAAACTGACATTAATAAGGATTATTGTCATTTGCTAGATAGAGAAGTTGAGACTAAAAATGACTTGAGCCCCTACAACTAGTAGAGGGTAGGAGCCAGTCGGTCTTATGTGCTGTTCTGTCTTCCTGTTTAAAATTTATAAAATCTAAATAGCTAATGAGGCTGCATTTAATTATAGGGAAGAGACCTAAAATGATTTAGTTCATGACAGGTGCGACTCCTTAAGGTAAGGAGGGAGATCAGGGCTTCATGTGGAGTAGGGAAGCAGAACAGGTGTAAGAAGCCATTCTCTAAATGACTGTGAGGATTTCAAAATCAGTATAGGAAGCTTCAGGCTGTGGCCTAATCCTTCCAGAAAGAAAGTCATTCTGGTCTCACTTGGAACTGAAGCCTCAAGCAGTTAGCTCAAGGTGGAGGGTGTCAGAAACAAGGCATGGCTTTAATTCAAGCAGAATCAGTCCATTGTCTATGAAAAACCAGACTCAAGTTGTCTTCCCAGGACAATTGTCTTTCCTGTTCCTTAGTTCAGGTCACTTTGGCTTCTTCCCTGAAGCCTGTACATGTTTTGTGAAGAAACTTGGTAGCTGTACTGTCTTGATTTACAAAGAAATATTCTGCAAGACTGGGGCTTTGGCGCTGAATTTTAATGATTTCACTCATAGTGGGTCAGACCTGGTGGAGTGGTTACTCTTGTGCTGGGTTTTAGGCACCTGTATGGTCTGAAGCTGCTAGCACAACAAACCTTTGCTATCAATGGAGAATTTTTAAAGTCAACTTTCACACTGGCTTTAGAATATCAAAGGGAATATAAAAACTAGAAAGGCAATATTGGAATTCTAACTCAAGGCTAAGAAAAATGTTATAGTAAACTGCCATAAACCTCCTCAAGCTCTTAGAGATGGTAGCAGTGGGAGGTGGGACACAGGAAGGCTATATTTCGATTTTCAAAAAAGATCAGTGAAGAGAATTTTTTTTTCTTTTCTTTCTTTTTTTCCCCAAGGTTAGCATGTCTTTTTGCCATTTTAGTTTTAGCACTGGACACATATTGTAAGTGTTTTATTCCGTGACACCCTGAGCTTCTCTCTCTCTCCTCCTTTTATCTATTTATTTTGTCTCTTTCCTAGTAGACTCTGAGCATCTTTAAAACTATTCTTTTTCTCTATCCCCATTTCTTAGGATCATGCCTGGCAAAAGGTAGGTCCTTAATAAATGTGTGTTGAATGAAAAACGGAATTCCAGTATGTGGAAAGACCAAAGAATAATGAAAATATTAATTATTTAATTCATGCTTTTGTTTTTGGTTAAATGTCTTAGGTTGTATTTTGATTCATATATAGCACGGTGCTATGCCACAGCAGGTCAGAGTGAAAATTATGGACTCTGGGGCCAGGTTTTCTGAGTTTGACTCTTAGCTCTGCCACTTACTATCTTTGCAACCTTGCACAAATTGCCAGACCTCTCTGTGTCTCTGTTTTCTTATTCGTAAATGGGGATATTAGTAGGATATACCTCAAGGAGTTGTTAAGAAAACCAAATGATTTAATCCATGTGAAGCACAATTTTTGGTCTGCATTAAGTGCTGTGCCAGTGTTTGCCATTGTTTTATTTAATCATGCCCTGGGAGTGATTCTCAGGAAGCAAGTCTACTAAAAGGGTTCTATCTTATTACCAAAAACTCAAATGAGTTTTCCAGTCTCTTTGTTTTAATAAGTATTCAAAATGACATGTGGTTTCCTCTCAGTCCTTTTCTGGGATTTATTTTTAGTAGCTGGGAAAGCTGATATTTTAAATGATCACAGCTTTTGATACCCATGGATTTGGCCAAGACCAGCTTTTTAAATATATGCAATATAAGGATCCTTTGGTCAGAGATGGGTTCTAAAACTACTCTTAAGTCTTATGTGGAGTCAGGGGATCACACCCTCATTATAAATCTGCAGTACAAGTATAATATAGTCCCCCAAATAATCCTAGTCTTCAAAATTTGATTCCTGTTAGGGAATGCTTCTGGTCTATATAACTTGAGTTAGGCCAATGGAAAATTTGATGGACTGAACGGTGAATACCTAAACTGGAAAAATGTGACTCTTTGGAGTGTTGCAGTTCTTAGAAATGTGAAGTCATGTAAAAGCAGTATGTTGGCTCTCTGCAGGATGCTTGATACAATTTCATGGCATGTTTAAATCTCTGCAATCTGATAAGACACACTTCTCCGTTTTAGCCTCAGATTGGCTGTTAGTTACATTATCCTTCTGCTGCTTTCCCTTCCTGTTTGATTTACTTTTTTGTGTGTGGGGCTTCTCAAAGCCTTAACCATATGGGATTATATTAAGTGGCAGTAGTAACCAAGTTGAACACCAATAAACATGAAATGGCTCATTATAGGGCAGGAATAAGGAAATGTAAAGTGCTGGTAGTTATATAGGAGTTTATGTACCTACTAAAAAGTGTTCTGTTTTTTAAGCTACCTTTTGTGGCATATTAGATGTGCTTTCCTGTGTTGAAAAATCTTTGCATCTCTTTCACATTAAATATTTTAAGATCATTTAGTTATTTATTCTTCAAATACAATGAGTAAAACTATCCCAAAAGGAGGAAAATGGCAAATTGCTGAAATTACAACTGTTTTTACTTTTCTCTATTGGAAGTAGCTTTAAAATCCATGGGGGGAAAATCCAATTTGAAGGAAAGCAGTATTAGAAAGCATGCAATTATGTATAGTGAATATTTCCTCAATGATGGAAAAATTCAAAATACATGAAGAGAAGCCTTCGTGACCATTTTCTCAATAAGGTGAGTTGATACCATGCACTGCTATTGGGGACTCCTGTTGCCAAGGAGGCAGAGTAGAAATGGATTTATTTTTGTATTCTGGACTGGGGTAAGGGCACAATATCATTGATGGAGATGGGACCATGTGCCAGAAACCACATAGGAATTAAAAATATGCAATTTGATTTCCCATTCTGATTCTGCTCCTGAGAATAATAATAGTGATGATAATAGCAACTATTAATATTTAATTTGATAATACAATTGTTACACATATTAGGTGAGATATTTTCTCAAGTTATCAAGTCCTGACATGTGATGTGAGTCAAGCCTCTTAACCAAGTTTTATTTCTGTTAGTGAAATGGAATAAACTACTCTTTTGCTACCTTGAAGATGAAGGCCCTTAAAGATTTTCTATTAGACATAGGATATATTTACATTAATATAGAAGTTGGGATAGCTAATTTTGTGAGTTCTTATGGGCATCCACTTTCTTTTCCGTTTCCCATATGTTGGTATTTCATATAATAATTGCATTCAGGCATATGTGAAGCTGTTGGACAAGGAGAATGTGAAAATGACTCCTGCCTTTTTTTTCAAAGACTTTATTTATTGAGAGAGAGAGAGAGAGAGAGAATGAGCAGGAAGGAGAGGGAGAAGCAAGCTTCCTTCTGAGCAAGGAGCCTGACATGGGGCTCTATCCCAGGACCATGGGATCATGACCTGAGCTGAAGGCAGACACTTAGCTGACTGAGCCACCCAGGCACCCCTGACTCCTGCTTCTTCACTTAACACATAGAAAGATGGGTAGAGTATTGTGAAGCATACTTTAACTCACCTAGGATGAGTGTGCTGAACTCTAGAAATAGGGGACAGAGTTCCTATAGCCTCTAAGTATGGGCACTTAATGGTGAAGCACTTATTTAGTCATATCTGGGCCCTACCTCTATAAATACAAATTTTATATGGCTTATGGGAATGAGGCACTTAAAGAAATTAGATGAGGAAAAATAAATCAGGCATAAACCCTTGAAACATAAGAAAGGGAATTGAGAGTGAATGAAATATACTTTTTTCTTTCCATTTCTTACGTCTACTCTTCAGGTTTTATGGAATTATTTTCCCAGAATTTGGCTATTGAGTTTATGGGCTACCCTTCTCAGTCTTTTTATTATACAGTCTGATACTTGTGAACTTTGGGTATTACGCAGTTTTGCACATGTTTTACCCACAACTAGGTCATGTGCTGTGATAGTTTGGAATTCATAATTCACAATGCCTTTGGCAAGGTATGCTCAAAAATGTATCTGATTTTTCCCAATTTTCTTTTTTAGAAGTTATGTTAAAATGTTAGAACATAGAAAAAAGTCTAAATAATAATGCAATTAGTTATTGTGTATCCAGCACCCAACTTAAGAAATAGATATTGCCAATAAGGTGAAGCTCTCCATATCTTTTCTCATTTTGTTCCCTCCCCATCAGAGGTACCGCTATCTTGAATTTGGTAATTATTATTCCCATTTACATCTTATTATTTTGCTAAAGACAGTAATATGTAGAGTACATTGATAAATATGTAGAAGGAAAATGGTGTATGGCTTTTCATATTGTAATGTTTTTTATGAATAGTCAGTCTATTTTGCTGAAATTTCCCAATTTTTGTTCAGCATTATGTTTGTGAAATTCATCCATGTGAATATGCATGATTCTAGTTTACTCATTTTCATGGCTACATAGTTACCCATTATATGAATATACTACAAATAATTTATTCATTGTTCTCTTGATTGACATTTATGTTGTTGCTGGTTTTTGACAGTTGCTTTGAGAATAGCTGCACATGGCTTTTTGTGTATATATGCAAGAATTTCTCTAGAATACATGCTTAGAAGAATTGCTAGGTCCTAGGATTTGTGCTTCAACTTGACTAGATATTGCTGAATTACTCTTCAAGGTGGTGAATATTAATTTACATTCCCGCTAGCAGTGTGTCAACATTCCTGTTGCTCTGCATGCTCTCCAGTATTTGTGATTGTCAGACTATTTAATGTTTTCTAATCTGATGAATAAGAGATAGTTTTTTATTGTGGTTTTAATCCCCCCCCATTACTAATGAGACTGAGCATCTAGTCATGTTTATTGGCCATTTGGGCTTCATATTCTCTGAATTTTTTTTCTTTTTTTTTCCCTTATATTCTCTGAATTTCTATTCATATGTTTTTGTTCATTCATCAATTGATTTAATTATCTATTTTCCCCTGTCAACTTTTTTTTATTGCTATAAAATATGAATAACATATTCTTTTCCATTTTAACCATTTTTACATGTACAGTTCTGTGGCATTAAGTACGTTCACAGTGTTGTACAACATCACCATTATTGTATCTCCAGAACATTTTCATCATTCCAAACAGAAGCTCTGTACCCATCAGGCAATTTTAATTTCCTTCTGTCTCCACCCTTCCCCCAACTCCTGGTAACTTCTCATCTATTTTATGTCTCTATGAATTTGCCTGCTTAAGATAGTTCATGTAAATGAAATCATACAATATTTGTCCTCTTACATTTAGCATAATTTTACTTAGCATAATGTTTTCGATTTCATCTGTGTTGTAGTATGTATCAGAAAGTCATTTCTTTTCTTTATGGCTGAATAATATTCCATTGTATGCATATATTGCATTTTATATATCCTTTCTTTTGTTGATGAACACTTAGGTTGTTTCTACCTTTGGCTATCATGAACAATTTTGCAATGGATATTGACACTTGAATCCCTCTTTTCAATTCTTTTGGGTATATATTTAGGAGTGGAACTGCTGGGTCATATGGGTTAGAATTTGTTTTTGAAGGATTGTTACACTGTTTTCCATAAAAACTGGACCATTTTACATTCCCATTATCAATGTACAACAGTTTCAGTTTTCCACATCCTCTCCAATACTTGTTATTTTCCATTTTAAAAAGAAATTATAACCATCCTAGTAGGTATGAAATGGTATTTCCTTATAGTCTTCATTTGCATTTTCCTAATGACTAATGATATTGAGCATTTTTTCATTGATTATTTGTGTACCTTCTTTGGAAAAATATCTAAGTCCTTTACCTATTTTTTTTTATTTAAGCTTTTTTTTTATTTAAACATAATGTAACCCCACCACCCTCTCCCAACCCCTCTACCCCCCACCCCCTCAGTTTGTTTTATGACATTAAGAGTCTCTTTTGGTTTGTCTCCCTCCCGATCCCATCTTGTTTCATTTTTTCTTTTCCTACCCCCTTAACCCCCACCCCCGTTGCATCTCCACTTCCTCATATCAGGGAGATCATGTGATAGTTGTCTTTCTCCAGTTGACTTATTTCGCTAAGCATAATATGCTCTAGTTCCATCCATGTCGTCGCAAATGGTAAGATTTCATTTCTTTTGATGGCTGCATAGTATTCCATTGTATATATATACCACTTCTTCTTTATCCATTCATCTGTTGAAGGACATCTAGGTTCTTTCCATAACTTGGCTATTGTGGACATTGCCGCTATAAACATTCGGGTACACGTGCCCCTTTGGATCACTACGTTTGTATCTTTAGGGTAAATACCCAGTAGTGCAATCGCTGGGTCATAAGGTAGCTTTATTTTCAATTTTTTGAGGAACCTCCATGCTGTTTTCCAGAGTGGTTGCACCAGCTTGCATTCCCACCAACAGTGTAGGAGGGTTCCCCTTTCTCCACATCCTCGCCAGCATCTGTCATTTCCTGACTTGTTCATTTTAGCCTTTCTGACTGGTGTGAGGTGGTATCTCATTGTGGTTTTGATTTGTATTTCCCTGATGCCCAGTGATGTGGAGCACTTTTTCATGTGTCTATTGGCCATCTGGATGTCTTCTTTGCAGAAATGTCTGTTCATGTCCTCTGCCCATTTCTTGACTGGATTATTTGTTCTTTGGGTGTTGAGTTTGCTAAGCTCTTTGTAGATTTTGGATACTAGCCCTTTATCTGATATGTCGTTTGCAAATATCTTCTCCCACTCTGTCAGTTGTCTTTTGGTTTTGTTGACTGTTTCCTTTGCTGTGCAAAAGCTTTTGATCTTGATGAAGTCCCAATAGTTCATTTTTTCCCTTGCTTCCCTTGCCTTTGGCGTTGTTCCTAGGAAGAAGTTGCTGCGGCTGAGGT
>RCUC01139289.1:0-15881 GCA_003697995.1 Taxidea taxus jeffersonii
TCTTCTTTGCAGAACTGCCTGGTCATTTCTTCTCAGGCACTTTTATATAGTACTGTATTCAAACCTCAAAACAACCCCTGATGATTATGTCATTATTATATCATTTTAGAGATAAGGAAACCAAAAAACAAGTTAATTTTAAGTAATATCTTCAAATGATACACAATTGGTAAGTTGTGAAGAAAGGATTCAAATCTAGATTATCTAACTTTAGAACCAAATTATTCATCATGAGATGTCTGGGGGGAAAATCAGCTAGAGATGTCTAATCACCATGTTCTGAAGATAAGGACACTGAGTTGTATTACTAATGATAATTACCCAGCAGGAATTAATGAGGTTACACAAGAAGGCATTTTCATGAGAAGAAGCTGAGGTCAAGACTTGGAAAACAACAGATTTAGGTAGCAGTTAGAGAAAAAGAAGCCAGCAAAGGAGATCCATCAACCCAAATGTAAGAGGAGACCAAGACATGCATCTTCCAAGGATCCAAGTATCTTGCATATAATACAAAATATTTTGTTTCAAGGTTAAGTGAAATCATGTGTTTTTTTTAATTCCCTGTTAGACTAACAGGAATAATTTCTATGATAATAAAATTCTACAAAAATAAAGTAGCAATTACATAGGCCAGATGATTCTAGTAAAGTTTAGAAAGTAGTATTTTTCAAGTATTTAGAATTAATTAAATTGGCTAAGATTTTTCACTTCACATAAAAATTCAAATGAATAAATGAAAATCCAAATGAATTAAAGACCAGGAAAATTATGACTCATATATTCAGATTTCAGTAAATTATATTATAACAAGATTTAATCACAAACTTCACTGATCTGGATCAGTATTTGGTTTAAATTCTTAGTGTGATACTGCTTATATTAATTCAAAAGACACTGAAATTAGATTTTCAAACACTATACATGTTAATTTTTATACACTAATTATAAAGATGAATGAATACCTTTCTCCACTTCATACTCACATAGTACAGTAAGAGTTTCCTTCATATTACCTATCAATATTTATGATTGAAAATTTTTATTTTGAAAAAGGGCACCTGGGTGGCTCAGTCAGTTAAGCATCTGCCCTTGGCTCAGGTCATAATCCCAGAGTCCTGGGACTGAGCCCCAAATAAGGCTCTCTGCTCGGTGGGGAGCTTGCCTCTCTTTTTCCCTCTGCCTGCCACTCCATTTGCCTGTGTTTGCTCTCGATCTCTCTCTGTCAAATAAATAAATAAAATCTTTTTTAAAAAATTGTATTTTGTGAGCTGATTGATAATTGGCTTCCACCAAGGCACCTGAGTGGCTCAAATGGCTAAGCATCTGCATTCAGCTCAGATCATGATTCCAAGGTCCTAGGATTGAGTCCCACATCTGGCTCCTGGCTCAGCAGCATTGGCTTCCACATTAATCAACCAGTTCCACAAGTGCAAGGTCTGCATTTTTTTTAATCACCTTTGTATCTCTAGGTACAGTATAGAGCCCCATCACAGGAAAAACTCAATCACTACTTTTGAATAAATGAACATTATAGATAGAAAATTCTTGATAGTGTATTTCAAAGCTATTTTGGAAGCAAAATTTGCTGCTACTGAACAATGAGACATGAGAGAGAATAACCATAAAACATTCAATGAGTCAAGATGTTTTAATATGCATAAATTTTAAAGAAAAAATACCCAGTGTTTCAAAATTACTGGATGCTAAACAACTGTATTGTCTTTTAAACAGCTAAGAAATTGTGCTAAGAAAGATATGTTTTGGAGAAATCTTTTCTATTCCCCTAAGATTTACGTATGGAATTTCCTACATATATGAATTTCCTTGGATGAATTTTTTCAGAAATTTTAGAATTCTGATTTTCAGAAACACAATAAAATGAGGATAAGAGGCAGAAACCAAAACAGAAACACTCAATGAAAATTAAGTGCTCATTTGGCGTCTAAGGTCAATGGATTCTTAACATATATACAAAAATAATTTCTGGGATCATAACAAAATATTGTTAGGGAATGCAGTATTGTATAACTTCATAAAAATTCTGCACAGGATAGATACAGAAGAGAGAAATATCACTGATATGCAAATGGTAATTACCAATCGAGGATATTTGTTGGCTAGGTGGCAGTTCTTATGGTGCAAATGATTTAATTTTGCTTAAACAAAATTTCAGAGATTTAAAAACAATGGCAAATATTACCAATTAGTGAAAGAAGGTAATATAAAACTGACTTGCATGCATACTGAAAATCCTTAAAATTTTTTGGTTCTTGCTGCATTTGCGACAATTACCTATAATCCTAATGACACTGCATACTAAGGACTCCAAATTTCTTTTTCCTGGATTAATAGAAACAACTTCCACCCTCTGATTATTAGTCAGGTGCTCACGACGTCTTCATCAATCAAGTCATACAAGTGTATAGAAGTCTCTTAGGCTACTGTCTTGGTTGAAGTCTTTTATTGACTTATTTGAAAAGAAATGGGTATGATTTAAGAAACATAGAGATGGGCTTGTATATACCAAATTAATTTTTTTTTTTCTTAAAAATATATTTATTTATTTATTTATGAGCTAGCACAAGCAAGCACAAGCAGGGGGGAGAGGCAGAGGGGGAAGCAGGCTTCCCGCTAAGCTGGGAGTCCAAGGCAGGCCTCTATCCCAGGACCCTGAGATCATGACCTGAGCCAAAAGCAGACAATTAACTGACTGAGCCAACCAGGTACCCCCCAAATTAATTAAGTGTTCCTGATTTTATGTCTGAAATTTAGCAGTTAAAACTTAGTTTTTATTAACTACGGTATAAATTTTTCAAGAGAGAAGTAATACTTCAACTGCTAATCATGTATACCTCATGTGAAAAGAGTATCAAATAAATGGCCTGTTAACAAGTAGAGGAAAAAAATTAAAATTATGGATTCCTAGAAATGGATAAAGGAGGGGTGTTTGAAGACTGGGATGTTACAGAAGTTAACCTTTAGCTACTTTGTAAGTCTGTGACTGAACCCACTACCAAATATTCAGCAAAGAAAACCAGAAAGGAAAAAAAAAAAAAAAGATTCTGCATTTGAAGTTTATTTTTGTTTTTATTTGCAGTGCGGGTGGTTGAGAGATATTTTCCTGATAGGCTAGAAAGTCTGCCCATTCTCTTCTGGTAGCTGAGAGATCAAAGAAACTTCAAAGCAAAAAAGAAAAAATGAAGGGGCTGTTGAAAAATCTCACAGCAACATTAGAACTGGAGGTACTTACTGCTTCCAGGGATGTGTGGCACCTAAGGCCATCCTGTGCTGAGCCAAGATTAAGAATTCGTCACAACTCAAGATTCAATTTTCAGGTAACTGAGACTGAAAAAGACCTGTGACTTCACATTCTGCAACATGATCAGCCATTTCCAGCAACATGGCCAGTGATCAGAATCTGAATCAAATCAAACTAGGTATGAAAACTGTCCAGTAATTTAATACAAAAAGCCCCAAAAGCTTTTTTCCTTATGGATTCCTAAAAC
The DNA here is from genome assembly GCA_003697995.1 of Taxidea taxus jeffersonii. Taxonomy (NCBI): domain Eukaryota; kingdom Metazoa; phylum Chordata; class Mammalia; order Carnivora; family Mustelidae; genus Taxidea; species Taxidea taxus. The sequence goes on from RCUC01139289.1 coordinate 3,507, forward strand.
ATTCATTGGGAAATTAAAATCACCAAAGTCATCTCCTCTCTTCCAAAGTTCACACTGTAAACCTAGAGCCTTGCTAACTCAGTGTGCTTCATAGACTAATGGCTTCATTATCACCTGAACTTGCTAGAAATACAGAACACTGAGTCCCTCTCCATACCTACTATATCAGAATTACATTTTAAGACAAAAGTGCATTAGATTTGCATGAATTAAAGTCTGAAACACATAAATTTAAAATATGCTTTTTTGAGAGGTTAAGTCTTTGGGTACTTCCTTTGGAGAACTCAGACCACTGATTACTTATGCACGGTACACTAGCATAATTGGACATGATCTTAGTGACATGTTTAGTGATCCCTCACAATATGTCTTTCTATTGATTCAGAATTTGAGTGAAAGGAGCAAAAGTAATCCAACATTCTCTTTGGTACTGAATGTTAATAATCTTTTCCCATCTTTTCTTTCTTGAACTATCTTCTTTTTTTAAAAGATTTTATTTATTTATTTCAGAGAGAGGAAAGTGAGAGAGGGTGCATACACAAGCATGAGCAAGAGGAGGAGTGGGGGAGAAGATGACTCCCCACTGAGCAGGGAGCCTGATGCAGGAATCGATGTGGGGCTCTATCCCAGGACCCATGGCCCCAGGATCACAACCTGAGCCCAAGGCAAATGCTTAACAGATTGAGCCACCCAGGCACCCCCCGTTGAAACACCTTTTAATGATTACCAAAGTTTTAACACTCAAACACAATCCAGCCGATGATAAGGGAATTATTTATATATTAAATTCCGTACCAATGTATGAAATATTTTGTAATTATAAATATCATTTAAAAAGGTATACCCAGTATCATCAATATTCAAAGTAGTAAGGTGTGAATAAGGTAGAATTTTGGGTTTGAAATTTGTCTTAAGTAGAATATATTATAGCCAGCTCACATTTCCACATTAAACTCCTCCCACAGCACATATCAAACATAAAAAAAGCTTAAAAGCAAAACGTTTTTACACCAAAAATTCCCTTTTTAACTATGTTCACTTTTTTGATTAATGGCATCACAACCCTTACCAGTCATTCTGAATAGTAAAATCACATCCAGTTCTATCATTCATATCTAATCCATAAATTCTACTTCCTTTCTACTCCTTTTTCCAATACCCTAGTACAGATCCATATCACATATCAAATGGACTATGGTAATTGCTTACTAACTAGAGCTTTAGATCTTTAATCTCTACCTTTTTCCAAGTTAATTCCACAATATCAACCCCCATTATTAAAATAAAGCCCAAGTTATAATTTGAGCTTCAAAATTTTTTATCTTATTCTACTATTTATAAGGTGAAGTTTAAACTCCTTATCCTAGTATTTAAGGCTCTTTACAATTATACATCTCCAGACTCCTCTCTTGCCACAGTTTGCACATACCCTATTGTCCAGCCACTTTGAACCTCTCAAAAACTTTCAAAGCTCAAATATATATTTTTTAAAGATTTTATTGATTTGTCAGATAGAGATCACAAGTAGGCAGAGAGGCAGGCAGAGAGAGAGAGAAAGGGAAGTAGGCTCCCTGCCGAGCAGAGAGCCCGATGCTGGGCTCGATCCCAGGACTCTGGGATCATGACCTAAGCCAAAGGTAGAGGCTTTAACCCACTGAGCCACCCAGATGCCCCTCAAATATATTTTTATTCTTTTATCCTGTTCTTTCACACTGGACTTTCCTTTCTTCCTTCAACCTATCTGCCCATTTACATTTGCCCATTTATTTCAAGACCGAGCTTAATGAGGATGCCCTTATTTGTTTTGTTTTCTTCCCTCATTTATGTTAAATTTCATTATTTCTTTATAATCTGACCCAGTCAACTGTAAAGTCCCTGAGAAAAGTGTTTTTAAATAAATCTCTTCACTAAATAAGCTATTACACAATCAAACCTATTCAAAATATTTGTTAAATTGAACTGAATATTCAATTTGTTACACAGAGAGAAAATTTACAGCTTGTCAAAAAACAAAGGATACTATAAAAAAGAATGTATAGGTCCTATAATTAGTATAAGAAAAAATGGTCTTAGGGATACAGATTTATGTTGAATTTGCTAAGGTGAATCTGACACAGGTCATGCCCTGTTTTTAAATTATTTTTTATTGTACAGGGATACCTCTATGTGATAAGACATATAAGGAAGCCATTTAAAATATCCAAACACAAATAATACTAGAAAGGTAATATTGACTTCTTTGAATGAGAGACTTCCAGATACACTATAATTAATTTTTCTAATCCACCTAATTCCCAGGAATCACACACCTAAATATAAAGAAATTACCACTAGACTACAATAGAATAGAAACAGAATAGAAATAATAGAATATAGAACACAGAAAGCCAGTTTTTTCACTAATGTATTCCAATCATCTAGTACAGTGCCTGACAAAGAATAGGTACTCAGTAAATATTTGCTATGTGACTGTGTAAGTGAAAGGATGAATGAATTAAACATCATTTTTGTTCACTTCAGACTACTGAATTAGGAAGAACAAAGCCAATTTCAAATACACAAAATATCTATGAAGTAACATATATGAAATTAAAAGAAAATGGCAGAGTAAATGGTATGGAGATTTGTTATTGGACTTCCCTCTGATACACTTGTCCATTATTTATTTGAACAACAGGAAACTGATTTGTATTTGAGGAGGTACTCACATTCTCCTAGCTTTAGAGGATCAATGGAATGAACTATGAGGAGGTCCTAGAGTTGTGTTTCTTAATTTTTCAACAATTGTGAGGGGTAATGCCAGTACAAATGTACTTAGCACCAACCAACCAAAGTCAATTAGTCCCCCCAATTCTCCACAAATTGGTGGACATCAACTAAAAGCTAATAGGCAAAAAACAAGTCATCATTTTAGTCAATTAAATCTCTCAAGTCAAGTAAGGTATTTTTTGTTATTATTCTCTGTTCTTTCAGTTTATTTTCCTACATTTGTTAATACAGAATTTATGGGATTACTTCTCTGATGATATGATAACTGTATTTTTATGTTTTCATAAGCAAAACAAAAGAAGTTGAATTTGCTTTTTTTAAATTCAGACTGGGTATTGCCAGCATACAAGAAATCTACTGATTTTTTAATATCTGCTTTATATTTGTTATTCTATGCATCCAAACAACAACATAATAGCAATAAACAATACCACATTCACACTGTGACAACCTCATGTGTAGTGTTTGAGGTGTGCAATTTCATCCAACCCTTTCAAAACAAAGAATGAACACAAATAGCATGTCCATTTTAACCTACACAAAACAAGATTTAGTGAGGTTGATCTATTATACAATGTTAAACAACTGTCCAAGGTGGCAAATAGCTGAGCTGAATTTCAGACCTCAAAGACATGCTCATCACTGTATAGACTACATGTCTTCTTTCAGTTTTCCAAATTCTGTTTCCCAAAGATACAGAGACAATTAGCCTGTAAGTAATGAAAAGACTGTGTTTGTTTTAAAAACACTTATAACTTTTAATTTCTGATAAATGAACTAGCCATTTAAACAGATTAACATTATACACGAAGCATAATGCAGAGATTAAAGTCTAAGATATATATAAGATAATATATATATGATATATATAAGATATAAGATATATATAAGATATATATATATATATATATATAAAATACAGTTTTATTGAGTCAAGGAGAAATTCTAGTATTTCACTTTGAGCCAGAAATGATAATTACATTCAATCAAATTTTACATAGAGATAGTTAAATATATTTCCATTTAGATCTCTTAATACAAAGGACCTGATCAATAGATTTCCTAGCATTGATTCATTCTTGCATTCATAATATGAAGCCCACTAGTCAGATCGTTTAAATACAGCTGGATGTCATTTGCTGATAATTTACGTGCTATTTCTGTATCTATATCCATAATTGAGATCGATGTTTTTTCTCTATATTCTCTTTGTTAGGTTCTATTATCAGCATTACAGGGTAGCTTTTCTTCTTTCTCTATGTTCCAGAAACACTTAAATAGGCTGAAAATTAACTGTTCCTTGAGGATTTGGAAAAAGTAACTGGTAAAATAATCTAAATCACTCTTTTCAATGACAAAGGAACATTCTCATCTACTTCACCTTTCTTGGGTTTCCATATTGACTTTGTCAACTTTGTTAATTTCCTGATGATTCATCTATTTCACAAAAAAAACCTGAAATTAATAAGATTTTTACAGAATACATTTATTTTCATAGTTCTTCTGTATTTACTACTGAGGACTTTCTTCTGTGACTGCCTAAAATAGTTTGAACATCTTTCCCACTCACAGTTGATAGTTCCCCACAAATTAATCACACCTTCCATAAAACAAATAAGCAGAACCTCTACATTTCTTCACATGTGTGTCACTATGGTGTTAAACTAGATTTCAGCTCTGCCAGTGAAGGCTTCCATAGGATTCTTGTGTTTAGAACTTAGTTGCATGATAATCCAGGTCAGACATGGAAATCCCATTTTACTAGATGTTATGGACTGACTCCTTCCCCCAAAATTCATATGTTGAAGCCATGACACCCCCGCCCCTGTATGGCTGTATTTAGAGACAGGGCTCCTACTGAAAATAATTAAGGTTAAATGAGGTCATAATTCTAAGACCCTAATCTAACATAATTCATATTTTTACAAGAATTTTTATCAGAAAGTTTGCTAATGCACCCCAGCACAAAGGAAAGCAGGGCATTTGAACACCCTGAACACACAAGAAGAAGGTTTCTATTGGCAAGCAAGGAAGAGATACTCACCAAAACTCAACCATGCTGACACCAGAATATGACCAGGCTGACACAGTGATGTTAGAATTCTCCAGCCTCCAGAACTGTGAGAAATCAATTTATGTTTTTTAATCCACCCAGTCAGTGTTATTATGTAATAGAAGCCCAAACAGACTAATATACTAGAGTAAAAAGCAGAGTAGCATGGTCTAGAGCCAGCAGTGGTGTTAGGCAGCTTCTACACCAAAGAGATAAAGCTATTCCTTTGGGCCCATTCTGTGTTTGGTTGTATTGTTGTGAGCAAGATACATCCCCTGATGCCTCTCTACTTAAAGAAGTTAGAGTGCCTTCTGTTGAGCAACCTACTTATATAAAACAAACTCATTTTTATATATTAAGATATTGTCGTTCCTAATTTCTATGTTCTTCTCATCAGAACTGTGTATTTGATATTCAAAGAGGCAGTACAGATGGCTCTTGAAAAACATGAGGGTTAGGGACACCAACCTCCCTGTGTAGTTAGAAATCCACATATTGGGGCGCCTGGGTGGCTCAGTGGGTTAAGCCTCTGCCTTCGGCTCAGGTCATGATCTCAGGGTCCTGGGATCGAGCCCCATATCGGGCTCTCTGCTTGGCGGGGAGCCTGCTTCCTCCTCTCTCTCTCTGCCTGCCTCTCTGCCTACTTGTGATCTCTCTCTCTCTCTGTCAAATAAATATAATAAAATAAAAAAATAAAAAAAATCTTTAAGAAATCCACATATAACTTTTTATTCCCTCAAAACTTAACTGCTAATAGCCTACTGTTGACCAGAAGCCCTACCAATAGCATACAGCCAAGTAACATATATTTTGTATGCTGTATGTATCATATACTATATTCTCACAATAAAGATATAGAAAAAATATTTAAAACCTCCTAAGAAAGAGAAAATACATTTACAATGCTGTACTATAAAAAATAAATCAACATGTAGGGGCACCTAAGTGACTCAGTCAGTTAAGCATCTGCCTTCAGTGGGATCAAGCCCCACATCATGTCCCTGCTCAGCAGGGAGCCTCCTTCTCCCTCTCCCTCTGTTGCTCCCCCTGCCGTGTTCTCTTACTTTCAAATAAATAAAATCTTTAAAAAAAATAAAAAATCAACATGTAAGTGAACCCATATGATCCAAACCCCTATGCATAAGAGTCAAGTGTACTTGGAAGAGCAACATTTTAAGTATACTTATTGTGGTATACCTCTCAAAGATGTTCACACACTAATCAACAGAACCTGTGAATATATTATGTAATATGACCAAGAGGAAATTAAGGTTGCAGATAAAATTCATTGACTTTATTTTTTTCTCATTGACTTCAGAGTAGGAATATCATACTAGATTATTTGGGTGGGCTAAATGTAATCAGAATGGTCATTATAAGGGAGGGAGGCAGAACCTTATCAGAGTAATGCTGTTTGAGACTCAGCCAGGCACTGCTGCCTCTGGAGGTGGAAGGAAGCCAAGTGCCAAGGTATGCAGCAGCCTCTAGAAGCTAGAAAGACAAGAAAATGAATCGTCCCTGAAATCCTCCAGAAGAAACACAGCTCTACTAACATCCTGATGCTAGCCCAATGGGACCCAGCTTAAATTTCTGACCTCCTGAACAATAAGATCATAAATTCATATTGTTGGTAATGACAAGTTTGTGGAATTAGAGATAAAAGTGATCAAATTACAACTTCACCACCTGAAAACTATGTACTATTACACCACAAAAAATTTTCTCTTAAGGTTTTGGTTTCTCATCTATAAAATGATATAATAATAATATAATAATCATCTATAAAATTGTGCAATAACTGCCCTATAGGACAGTTGTGAAGATTAATTTACATTATCCATGATATGTACTTGGCAAATAGTTAACATATAATGCCCCTTGGAAAAAAATTTACAAGAATTATCTTTCCATTCATCTACTTTATTGTCATAATTTCCTTTTGTATCATTCTCTAGCTTTCCCTAGTTTTATTTTTTATTTACTTTTGGTTAACTCCTTGAACTATTGCTTAGCTACTTTATCTTCTTTCTTACTTTCTAATGAAAGCTTTTAAAGTTATTGCCTTTCCTCTAAGTATAGCCGTGGCTGTATCATGTAAGTTTTGTTACGTAGTGTTCTCATTGTATTTAATTGTTTTGAAGTTGTTTTAATTTCTACTTCCACTCCAAAATTATTTGGGAGAGTTTTGTATTGGTTTTAACTTAGAATGGTTGTAATTTGTTGCTGTTGCTATCAATAATGCTTAAATCCCCAACAATAATTTCCATCTGCATGACACACAAATCAGGTAACATTTCCTATATAATTTGACTTTTTGTATCTATAGGGTTTGCTTGAGATCTTATTAAATGGATACTCAACCTTCCCTGTTTCCACAATAATCAAACTTTTAATAGATTTAAACTTTTAAATAGATAATTCATAATTATCTGCAAACCTACTTATAAATTTATGTCTACTTTTTCTGGTAAAGGCTCAAATTTGTAATGTTAAAATTGTCTCCTTGATTATTTTTCTTCAGATTCCTAGAAGTTATTTCTGTATATATTGTTTTTCTCTGCTATTTACTATTAAAGCATGTCATCTTATTTTCTATTTAAAATTTATTTTAAAATAAATTTCTATAAAATTCTATTTTAAAATGTTTATTTTCTATTTAAAATTTCTTTCTTTTCCCTTCCAGGATTTTAAATTTGATGAAAATTTAGCCTTAAATGAATGCTGATTTTTTTTATTTGCATTTCCATTTTATGTATTCCCCCTTTTTTTTTTTTTTGCTTATTAGATCTTATGTATACTGTAAACAGCATATACTGGTTATTACTTTTACTTTTACTAAAGCTGAAAGTCTTGTGAACATTTTAAGTATTTAAATTTCTAAGAGTATTTTAATACTTTAACATATATATGTTTTGATATATATACATATTATTCTGTTATGATTATATATTCCACATCACAGTGGTATTAATTTTATGGCTGGTTACTTTTTTAACCAGCGTGACTTAGACAAGCCTGAAGACAAACTATGTCACATGATTTAGTCATTTGTTCCAAAAAAACTTGGTCCACAAAAGATAATGCTATAAACACTATATAACTTCAGGAAATGCCCATGATCAAGTTATCAGAGATATAATCTGGTCATTTGGACAAACATTTTGCTTGTCTGTCAAGATTCAGTTCAACACCCCTGCTTTGTTGTGTCCACTCCTAAACTCTGATATCTTGAATTTAGCCCTATCTCCATCAGATTCTCACTGTGAAAACTGCCTTAAGTCATTTGATCCTATTCAAAGTCTATAATAATCTCCCACCTTAGATTTCCATGTTGAAATAGTAGTTAGTCTTTGAGGTATTATCCCTTACTGTAGAAAGTTCTAATAAATTTAACTTTATTAACAAATCTAGAGATAAAAATCTAAAACACTAAATAGTGTTAGAATCAAAATAAAGTGCCAACTCTTTTTTATGTTAAGGAATTTAACACTCTAATTTTCCCCTGCTCATTCCTACATTACATTTTCTAATGTAATATGATTTACACCAAGGTCATTGCAATTAGTTTTATACTTCATATATTCCCTTGAACATGATACAGACTTAATTTCTAATAGTTGTCACATCTCTATACCTGAATTCTCTAATTACGGAAGTTTGAATTGGAATTATTTCATAATTAGTTGGAATATTACTGAAATGCATACCGAAATCTTTTAAACACCTTTCAAAGTAATCTGTAAATGAATCTCTTATATATTTGAATACTTATTCTATTTCTAAGGAAATTTATCTGGATAAAAATTATCTCAAGTTTCCATAAACATTCCCCCTGACTTCTGATTATTTAGTGTTACAACTTGGGGATTAGACTATAGCTATAGATAGTCTGTTTCTTTTTTCTTCTTTTTATATGTGTTCTTTTAGATTTTTTTTTCCCCATGTGTATAGTTGACTTTTTTTCTGAAGTAGAGGATACTTTTTTTTTTAAATAGAGCAGCTGCAGCATTTTTTTTTCTTTTTTAAGATTTTATTTATTTATTTGACAGACAGAGACTGAGAGCAGCAGGCAGGAGAGAGAGAAGGAGGCTCCCCATTGAGCATGGAGCCCAATGCCTGGCTCCATTCCATGACCGAGATCATGACCTAAGCTGAAGGCACTTAACCGACTGAGCACCCAGGTGCCCCGAGGTCTGTTTTTTTGTTTTTTTAAGTTTTATCTGAAGTAGGTGGTAAAGGCTTTCCAGAAGGCTACTTCATTCTGAGTATAATTTTTTCTTTCTGAAGAAATACTTCTCCAACAATAATTTAATGTCTTCAACAATAGTCTAATTATTATTGTTTTCTTCTCCTGCTGAAATAGCTGTGATTCTATTCTCTGTCGTTCCTTTTTATTTTCCTCACCCATGCTATGTAGGAAAGTATCTACAGTCTTATCTTCTAGATCATTAAATAGATCTATTCTTTGGAAATTCTGTTCTTTAATTTTTCTATGAAAGTTAATTCAGAAATTAGATACTTTGTTTCTTTGGTTACTTCTTTATCTTCTCCCTTTTTAATGTGACCCTGTTCAATCCTGATGGTTTTCCATATCAAAGACATCACAGAGCTTTCAAAAGTAATTTTTATGGTTTCTATAATAGCAACTCATTTGCAGGGGTATTGTCTTTTTCTGAATCTTCATTTTGGTATTTTCTTTCCTTTGTTCTACATTGTTTTTACTCTTCTCATTATTAAGCTTGGTAAGAGTTACCTAGAGTTAGTGTTTACCAAGAGATTTAGTGTTGGTTTGCTTTGGCAATGCTTAAGGCTTGCATGCTGGCTAAATCCTCATTAGGACTGAGGGTTGAAGAGCAGGTTTATATACAGAAATCTCAACCTATGAACAATTTTCAACAAATATTCTGCATAAAGAAGACCTTCTTTACATTTTGTGCCATGTAAAAATTTAGCAGTATAGTAAACCTTGAGGAAACCCTTAAAAAATAAACAGACTTCCAAGGAAATAAATTCTATTGAAATACAGAGAGCAACCTACTTTAAAAATAAAATATACATTATACTTCAATATATGATATATGTGCTTCATTAGTCATTAACAGCAGATCTATTAGGTTTTATAACTACCATAAATCCAAAGTATTAATGAGAATAAAAATATTTTAAGATACCTGAAGCCACTGAAACACGATATCAAGATATTAATAACGTCTATGGGGGAGAAAGTCACAAGTCCAGCTAATATAACTGTGGTTTATTGCCTACATGCAGACTTAAAAGGAATGCTGAATTTCCATTATAGATTAATGAAAATAAAGATTTACTTTTTCCTATCCAATTTCATAGATCTCCTGAATTTGGATCCCACGTTAGGGCACCTGCTCTAGGGCAGTTTTGCCCTATTTTTCAGTTTTGCCCTTATCCATCATAGATAACTTGTGGGGATTTGGGGCCCTAGAATATGTGAGAGGGAAAAGACCGCACTCCACCCTTTTCCAAAAGCCACATTTTTGAAGCAGAGGGAAAGTACTCAGGTTTTTTTTTGCTTGGCACAGATCCTGTCTCCAAAGTCAGAAGATAATAATGAAAGAACAGAATATGATTCTAACCTCCATCGGGTGGTAAGTGCTGCTGCTGGATTTCTTGAAGTGTATCATATATATATATAGGTTACCTATCAATGGTTCATTATCAAAGACTTCGACCATCAGTTCCCTCAGCTCCTTTTCTGTATAACTTCAACATTTTCATAGGTAATTTGAAGGTGATAACTACATCATGATTACTATTCAAATGTCAAATTAAACTAAAGATATATCAAACTATTTTAATTTTGCACACAAAGCATACATACAACTAAAACAACTTTCAAGGGATAGCTTGGTTTTTTGGAACACCATTCCAAATCTGTATTATAATACTGTTTCATAAAAAAATTAAATAATTTCCGTGAATAAAATGGATCAGAGAAAAAAAAATGGATCAGAGCTATTCTTAACTATGGAATCCTGAGAACAGCTTTTTCTTCCAAAGAGGTTCAATTTTTTTTTTTTTGTATTTGTTGGAAATACCTTAGGTCAAAATACGTATTTGTAAACCTAAATTATCTTTTAAAACACATGCACATGTTTGTACACACACAAGCTCTAATATTAAACTATGCCATGCTTTCTGAAAACCTCAACTTTATGAATGAAATCATTCTTTCAGTCATACATCTTGAATAAACAGACAGAAAATCAATATAGTTATGCTTTTCAGTCTTTCTTCTCATTCTTGTTCCTATGACATTACCAAATAAGCAGTTAGTGTTAAGCAGGAAAAAGCCCCTCTGATATTTTTTAATAATTATTACCTTAAAATAGTGTGTTTTCTATACTGCTATATGGCCATCAACTAAAGAAACTATTTCAGTTTCTACCTCATTATAATGACACTTTAGGCTTGTTGATCTCTTGTCCAGCTCTGCACTGAACCAAAGAACACAGGTTTCTTGTTCTTCTTCTTAACAACAAGAAACCATAGAAACCAAACTCCATATGTGTTTGCACAGAATGGAAGAGGTTACATTTGTGTAGAATTTCTTTAAAGTGAAATTTTTTGATTGTCTTATGAGTTTATATTCTCTGGAAAAACAAAATGTTTCTTAAGTCAACAGTTTATCTGTTAAGTACAGGAACTGTGCTATCAGAGAAAATGATGGAATTCCTTAAGATAAATATTTCTAAGATTTTACAACAAAGAAATAGGGCAAGCTATCCCAGATGAAAATACTTGGCAAGAAGCAAAGAAAAGACTCTCTACGTGCTAGATATGATAAACCTGAGAAAAGGAACACTATTCTAGAATGAAGGAAACTTTAAACTCCATTATCAGATTGCTCCACTAATATGACTTTGCTGCTCCTTTTCAAAAGTTAACTAGTGACTAAACAAAACCCACAGAGGAAATTTTGTGGTGTGAAATTTAAAAATAAAACTTTGCCTTGTTCTTTGTATATAAATGTATCAAAATGGTATCTGCAAAATTAAAACAAATTCAGCTGAATATAAGAAAATATTTGGTGAAGCAAAGATATTTCTCCAAATGATTTTCTTAATAATGTTATAACAGTTCAAGCTAAGAAGGGTAGTTAATATGGAATATTATTGGTAATTTTTAGATTCCCACATATTTCTATATCTAAATCTTCCTTTTCGTTTCTTTTTAAATATCTAAGGAAGAAGATGCTAAATATCTCTTTCCCCTCAAATTTTTTGCTCTAAATTTCCATTTCCTTTTGATTCTTTTGGGCACATTTGGTCTATATATAAATATTTCCCCGCTGACATTTTTTGGTTGTTATAATCATCTTTGACACAGAAAGTACTATATTAAAATTACCTCTCAGTTCCCACACTGAGAAATATCTCAGAATAAAGGTTTGAGATATGGGGATGCCTGGGTGGCTCAGTGGGTTAAAGCCTCTGCCTTCGGCTCGGTTCATGGTCCCAGAGTCCTGGGATCAAGCCCCACGTCGGGCTCTCTGCTCCTGCTTCCCTTCCTCTCTCTCT
>ML103849.1:0-18834 GCA_003697995.1 Taxidea taxus jeffersonii
GAGCCTCCATTAGTAACATCCCTGAGCATCATTCTCAGGTGGACCCAGGCAACAGCCCCACACCCAGGCACAGACCCAGAGCTTGTGCCAGAAACTCAAGTATTATGGTAACAGACTCTTCCCCTTCTCCTCGCAAGACTACTGTAATTCACCTCTGGAGCTCCCATTTCTGTCACTTGAAGCTCCCATGCACACGCCAATGTCACATAAGGGTCTCTCAGACGTACACCTTCTACTCTGAGTCTCAGCCTCAGGTCTGTGATAGCAACACCCCAGGTCTCCCTGGCACCGAGGCGCACACAGGTGACAAGCAGACACTCTGAGAGGACATTCCTGGGTCTCCCACATGCTGGGGAGGCACCTGGGGCTCCCACTGGTGTACTTACGCGTGAGATGGCTGAGGCTTTACAGGAACACTAGCCTCAGGTGAGAGTCATCCCAAGGCACCCTTGGGCTCTCATCTGGGACTCCCTCTCCAGTGCTCACACACACCTGGGCCTTGCCAAGGTAAGGGAAGCCTGCAGTCCCTCAGCTCCACCATTCCCCAGCCGAACTGGGGGATGGGAGTGGGGATGGAGGGAGGTGGAAGACAAGGCAGAGCCATCCAGTGGGGAGGCAGATGCAGAAGCTGGGTCAGATGAGCGCGGGAGCCTACTGCTTCAACCCTCTTAGGCCTGACATCGGTTCTGCTGCTCCCTCAGGGGGTCAGTCACAGAGGCCCTGTCTCCTTGCCTCTTCTCCATCACCCCATCCCCAGCTTCCAAACCAAGTACTAGCTTTCTAGAAGATGGACATTTGTCCCAATTCTTGTAAGTAGGTGCTATTTAAAAAGTAACCATTAAAAAAATCTGAATTCTAGGGGCACCTGGGTGGCTCAGTTGGTCAAGGATCTGACTTCAGCTCCAGTCATGATCCCGGGGTCCTGGGAGCAAGCCTAGCATCCAAGCTCCTCCTCACTCAGCAGGGAGCAGGCTTCACCCTCTCCCTCTGCCCCTCCCCCAGCTCCTGCTCACTCACTCCCTCTCTCAAAGAATTAAAATCCTTTTTTTTAAAAAAGATTTTATTTATTTATTTGACAGAGAGAGAGGGAGATACAGTGAGAGAGGGAACACAAGCAGGGGGGTGGGAGAGGGAGAATCAGGCCTCCCACAGAGCAGGGAGCCCGATGTGGGGCTCCATCCCAGGACCCTGGGATCATGACTGGAGCCGAAGGCAGACGCTTAATGACTGAGCCACCCAGGTGCCCCTAAAATCCTTTCAAATTATTTATTTATTTATTTTTAAGGATTTTATTTATTTATTTGACAGAGATCACAAGCAGACGGAGAGGCAGGCAGAAAGAGGAAGGGAAGCAGGCTCCCCGCCGAGCAGAGAGCCCCATGTGGGGCTCGATCCCAGGACCCTGGGATCTTGACTCGAGCTGAAGGCAGAGGCTTTAACCCACTGAGCCACCCAGGTGCCCCCCTAAAATCATTTAAAAAAAAAAATGTTATTTATTTGAGAGTGGGAGAGATAGCACGAGAGAAAGCACAAGCAAAGGAGCAGCAGAGGGAGAAGCAGACTCCCCACTGAGCAGGGAGCCTGATGTGGGGCTCAATCCCAAGACTTTGAGATCATGACCTGAGCTGACTGAACCACCCAGAGGCCCCAAATAAATAAAATCTTAAAAGTCTGGATGCACCTGGGTGGCTCAGTCGGTTAATCGTCCAACTCTTGATTTCGGCTTAAGGTGGTGAGATCAAGCCCTGTGTCAGGCTCCATGTTTAGCGGAGTTTTGCTTCTCTCCCTCTCCCTGTGCACTGTCTCCCTCTCAAATAAATAAAAATTTAAAAACAGAATCTGAATTCTAGCCTTGCCTCTGCCACACACTGGCTGTATGACCTCAGGCAAACTGGACTGGGCCTCAATTTCTCCAACTGTACAAAGGGGATAAACTAGCTATCATCACTCAAGCACAGCAAACTCTTCAACCTATACCAAACCTGTCCAGAGCTTGGCATCTGGAGTCATTCTAGTCTTCGGTCTCCCTCCACATCTAGTCCGCTAACGGATCCTGAGATGTGAGGATTCCTGAGGACAGTGATGCTCTAACTGTTCCTCATATTAGGGTCCTTCCTGAACCCCTGCACCAGAGCCTCTGAATCAAGAATGGAAGAGGAGGGACAGGAATCTACACATAAAAAGTGGCCACTGGATGATGACACAGATGGACATGGAAGTTTGTATCAGCTCTCATAACAATTTCCAGGCTTCTCAAGGATTTTTCAGTGTTTGTGGATGGGCCTGAAACATGCATATTTAATAAGCACCTCAGGTGATTCCTACTTGACTTTGGCCCATTTGAAAAGCTCTGACCCAATGCCAGAGTGTTCTCTCTAGTTCCACCTCACTGTCTTAATTCTCACCTCTTTGGCTGCTGTGTCGGCTAACCGGAGGCTGCCTCATAATCTCCCAATACTTACACAGCGCCCCCTCCTCCATTTTCCACCACTCTTTAGAAGGATCTTCCTAAAACAGAGATTGGCCAGCACCCCCTCTTCTGCTTCAAGCCCTTTAAGAACCCCCTACTGCCCTTGGCCCAGCAGCCTTATCTCCATGTTCTGGTCCCTGGCCAGCCTCATCTCCCACTGCTGTTGGCACCCGGGCCATATAGAACTGACACCAGGCTACATGGGGCTTCTGTACCAGGGCCCCTAATGAGAATGGCTAACTCTTAGGCAAGGCTTACGATGTACGTTAGCCTCTGCCGGCGCATTAGCTCAATTAATCCTCAAAACGACACTCGCCCCAAGTGACAGAGGTACTAGATAATCTGCCCAGGGTGTCCTCTCTGAGGAAAACCCGCAAGCTCCGCCCCCGGGCGTTCTCTGCCTGGAAGTCGCTTCCCCTGCCATCTCTCCAAATCTCACTCCGTCCTGGAAGTCTTTCTCCCCGTCTCCCCCGGCCAACCCCCCACCCCGCTCTGAGCTGGATGTCCGTCGGGGCCGGCACAGCCCCTCTGTACCTCCTTCATCGTGGCTCCCATTAGCCAGGAGGCACTGTGGGCTCAGGCGTCCGGCTCCTCCGATAGCCTGCCCTCCATGAGAGCCCCGACGCTCTCGCCCGGGATTCCAGGCTTCGCCCAGCACCGGCGCGCGGGCAGGACGGTCGTCTTAAAGGCCGCCCCTACGCTACAGACGCAGGAGCTCCCTGGTTCTTCACCGCCACCCAGGGGAGGAGCTGTTCCCGTCGGTCCCTCTATATTCTTGAGGAAACAGACTCAGAAAGCTTTAGTCACAGCCATATCCAGCCTCTGAATCCTCAACATATCCTACGAGCTATCGGCGCCGTGGAGGGGAGCAGATGTACACTGCAATGCCAACGACAAACCCAGGCCAAGAATTTACTCCGCAGGATCCCAGGGCTTTCGCCCGCGCCCCCAAGCCGGGGCGGTTGGCTCGCAAGGAGGGTGGGCTGGATCAGGCCGTTCGCGGGTCGGGCAGGGAGGAAGGGGTTACGGCCCCAGCGCCCCCTCCCCCTTCCCGACCTCCTTCCCGGCCGTCACGTGGCGCGTGGCTGGAACCCGGCGGGGGCCCGGCGGCGGAAGGAAGGGGTCCGGGTGGGGAAGGGGAGGGGACTCAGCGGGTTGGGGGAAGTGCTGGGCGCTGCGGCGTAACCATGACAACGGGGCCCGAGGCGGCGTGTGAAGTCACCAGGACAAGATTAGCCTAGAGTCACGTGAGCGGCGGCGGCGGGGGCGGGGCTGCGCCTGGGCCCCGCCCCTGACCCGGGCCGGCCCATGTGCTGGTGGTCAGGATCGCTGCGGGGATCACCGGCTTGGACCCCGGGACCCCTCAGCCGGCCACCTCTGCGCTGCCCTCCTTCGCATACTTTCGCCGACCCCTCATGCAGACATATCTTCGGCCCAGGCACCGAGCGGAGGGAGAGCCATTGGTACTGGGGAGCGGGGACTCGGCTTGGAATGTGGGGAGCAGTGCCACAGAGAAAGCAGGCGATGGGGGAGATAGGGAGACGGACACAGAAAGGGCAACAGGCACACCCAGAGAACGGGGCGGAGGGTGAGGGGGGAGCGGAGAGATTCAGACACCGAAACGGTGAAGCGCAGGGAGAATCAAATCGGAAAAGGATGGATTGAACGCCTGAATGTGAAAAGCAGAGACGGCACTGAGAAAAAAGTAGCGGAGAAGGAACTGGAAAACCATCTGTGCCCTTCCCAAGTCTTTCCTATTTAGAAGCTGAGCCTTGACTAGGCACCACACCTGGATATTTAAAGTTCTCAGTCCTCATGTGGTGTTTGGCAACTAGGAGTTTCAGGCACAGAGAGGGTGACATGCTCAAGCACTTGCCACCAAGCCTCCCTCCAGTTCACCAGGCTTCCCCAGAGGCCCCTCTGGTATCCAGGGCTCGCAACTAGGGAGATGGGGAGAGAAACCATTTCACCTGTTTGTCTTTTAGGGCAGTGAGAGTACCTGAAGAAGTAGGAGATGTGATCCAGGGAAAGGCAGGGACTCTAGCCGGGCTCCCCAGGCCACCGCCAACCCTGTCCTTAGGCTAACACAGCTCCTCCAGACTGACCTGAGGGAGTCAGGGGAAGCCAGGCCCCAGGGAGCTACAGTCAACTGGAGATTCCTCTCCCAACACACAGCCCCCCTCCCCTTCTCTTATCTCTTACCGGCCAGCCGTGCCCCACTGCCCCCCCCCCCCCCCCCCCCCCCCCCCCCCCCGGGCTTTGGCGCCGGGACTTTGGGGGCTTTGGGGGCATGTCATGCCAGAAGCCCCTGGCCTAGACATTCGGTCACCCTGGGGGAGGGGAACTGCCTCCCAGGCCATTAATTATGCAGAGCATGGAGGAAGGGCAGAGGCGAGATAGGAGGGGGTGGATATCTCCATCATCCTGTCAGCCATATTTACCAAGTGCTTAACTATGCAGAATTCCAGATTGGGTGAAGGGACAGAGTGGTCCCTAAACTCTACATCTGCCAGGGCAAGAGGCCTCTGGATGTCCTGGGAGGTCCTAATTTGGTTTCAGCTACCTGATTCTCTGTTCGTGACTCCCAGTCAGGAGCCTGTGGTGGAGTGGGTGCGGGAAGGTCCCCCTGCTTATTCCTCCTCCTGGTTCTCCTGCCTGAGGTGCTGGAAGCTTGTGGCAAGGGAACCCTTTGAATTCTCTCTCTCCTGTCCTGTTCTGTTCTGTTCTAACAGCACAATCTCAAGGCCAAGCTGCATGTCTGGCAGTCTTGGGGGCTCAGCTGAGAGGCCAGGCCATCTGTCTAAATTGCAGGCTCTCACACTGAGCACTCACCACTGTCCTGGACCTCAGCTTGTCCTCAGGAAAAAGAGGAAGGTTCTTCCTTTTAAAGTGAGGGTGAGAAGGAAGATCTTCACAGGGAAAGGAAACCCAAGAATTGGGGGGGGGGGTTGCTAGTTCCACCTCTACAGGCTTTGAGATCCTGATAGGATAAAGGACCGTGACCCCTCCTGACCTTGCCTCCTGGCCACTGGCCGCAGCTGTTTTTATTTTTTGAATACAGGGTTCTTTTCAGATGGAAAGCACTACAGCTTTGTCAGTGCCTTCATCAGGGGGAAATGTCTTCCCCCCCAATTTACTTGGGGTAAATTGGAGATCAACCCTAGGTCCAGCACCCCCCCCAACCTCATACAGGTCAAGTCCTGAGATGCCCCCCCTGGTGCCACCACCTCTTCTTCCAGTCGGCTGGGCAGTGACGGGGCAGGGGAGAGGGCAGGGCTATTTAGGAAAAAATAGCTAACTTTGGATTTGGAGAGATCAGAGCCAGAACCTCAGTTTCGCCACGAGTTGAAGAATATTACCCCTTCAAGGCTCCCCACTCTACCTTCTGGGGTGGGGACAGTTTAAGATGATGTGGGGAATGCTGTGAGCACACTGCCTGGGTCCTGACTCTGTCCTCCTAGTTGGTTGGACACCAGGTCTGTCTTTGTGGCTTCTGGAGAGGCCAGCTCTTCATCTAACCAGAAAAAGAGAGACTGGGTCTCAGACCTTCTAATTCCACAGGACTTTTCTCAATATCAGGTCCCAGGGAAACCAGGTCCCAGTGGCAGTGGGGCCCTGGAGTCCCCAGTTATTGGTCTCTTTGCTACCAGACCCTCAGTTCTTCCTCTACAAATCCTATCATTCCACCTCCTCTGGACTAAGGGAGAAGGCCTGCACCACATACTCACCCCTGGCCAACGTGGCTCGGGGTCACCCCGCAGCCCTACCCTTTAAGGTCAGGAGGGAAGGGAAAGGAGGGGTAGAAGCAGGGTATGAAGTGCCACAGTGTCTCTCCTACTCAGGCCCTCAGGTGGACCCGGAAGAAGTTCAGCACATTTAAGCAAATAGTTCCTGGGGTGGATGTGCTTTTAAAAAGATCTGGAAGACCAAAAATCATAAAGAAATAAAAATATAAAAAGATCTGGAAGGACAGATACCGAAGTGTGACCATTTCTAGGTAGGTGGAATTGTGGATGTTTTTATTTCCTTCTTGTGGCTTATCTGTATTTTCTAATATTTCAGCAATAAGTTTCAATTGCTTCTAAAATAATAAAAAATCAGATTTTGAATTGAAAATGGGAAATAAAAATCAGGAGTACCCATCTGTTCCTGTCACCCGGCGTGGGACAGTGGGTGAGTGGGTAGCCTGCAGATCAGAGATGTTTGGTTGATGTCCTGTCTCTGCTCCTGACCAGGCAGGCAATCTGGAATAAGACACTTCTGAACAAAGCTGTTTCTTCTCTCTGAACGGGAACCAAGCTACCCCTGTCATAGCAGTCATACAGTCTAGAACACAGTGGTTCTGGGTCAGACAGCCCTGGGTTCAAGACCTAAGCTCTTCCCCCAAAGTTTAAAGAGATTACCTCTTTAAGTTTCAGTTTCCTCATCCCTAAGACAGAGATGATGAGAACACTCAACTCTTAGTCTTTTAACACTAGTGAGAGAATCTCAGCAAGGTTCCTGGCCCAGGACCGGGCACACACGAAGCAGGAGCTCCCTAGAAACACAAGCCACGCCAAAAAGTGCCTAACAAGCAGGAGCAGGGTTTCTTTTATAAATATGATTACCTTCCCTTTTTCCCCTTTTCCTCATCTGCAGTAGAGAGGGTATGGGTGGAAAGGAAGGTGGGCAAACGCAAGGGGCAAAAAGAAGAGCACTGCGAGAAGGAACAGAAGACTCTTTGTCCTGAATGACCCTTAGGCTCCTCAGCCCTAGTGTCCCTACCTCAGCACCTTCTCCAAAAGCAAAGATGACCCTGGTCCTCCTGGAAGCAAACAAGACAGACTAGTCGCTGTGGCCAACCCCTCATGAAGCCCACATGTCACCTGCTAGCCTGTCTCCACAGTATCTTCCTTCTGCCCCAGGAGGGACTTCTAGTGCCTTCTTCCTCCCCATGTCGGGCAGGGGAGAGGGAGGACCGCATGTGAAATGCCACTGGGCGAGTTTAGGGTGGTGGGCACTAGGATTTAGGGTTCTCTTTCTGGAAGCCAGATGACCACTCTATCACCTCCAGGGGAAGGACGGGGACACAGCTGCTGGTTTGAGAGGGGTCCTGCCATCCTTAGTTGTAAGGACACACAGGACATCCAAAGCCAGTCCTTACTTAAACTTTTTGCCTCCTCTGCCCATAGTTGGGTTTAATTCAGGGATGGGTATTTAGTTGTGTTTTCATGGGTGCTGGAGTCGGGATATCACACCTTTGGTCTCCCCAGCATCACCTCAGTCCCCACTGGGAGAACGGATGAGTGGCAGGCTCGAGAGGGCAAGCACTCTTGGCCATCCTGAAGTGTGAGATGGGAGAGAGCAGGCCCTGAATGGCGCTCTGGGAAACTTTGCTGTCTGGGCGGGAAGGCCAAGGAGCTCTTGAGCCCTTTCCTTCCAGAATCCCTTGTGCTTGCCTTTCCTGGATATTACCCTCTGGCTGACAATCAGAGCTCCCAGAGACCATCCTGCGAGATGGAAGGGAAATGGCATTTGGAGGGAGGCAGTAGTTGTGGCTGAGAGGACTCTGGGTTGGGGACAGACCTCAGGCACACTCCTTCTTGGTTGAGGGCGACCCACCCACCCTTTTCTCAAGAGGGAGAGAGTTAAAGTCCCCAAAGGTGGGATTCCTTCTATGCTAAGGGACACCCCACCGATTTCCTTCCACTCTCCATAGAGCCTCTGACCCCCTCTTCCCTCCCCTCAGCCGAGGCCATAGTTATCAGGAGGCACAACTGTGTGGAACAGATTCTTGCTTTTTTTTTTAGCCAAGGAGTTTGAGAGATGTGTGGGGGAAAGGGAGGAGGTTCCTGAAAGGCCTGGGCTGGGGAATTGGGTTAGGGGAGCCAGAGGAGATGGAGAGAAAGAGGGAGAAAACCACAAATGAATGGGGGAGGGGAAGAAGCAACAGCTGGATGGAGAAGGTGAATACCACAGCTGGAGGGGATTGGGGGCATCAGAAGGAAGGGGAGGAGGCCCATCACCTGGGCATCCAGGAACAGGTGCTCGCACCCTCTAATCCTCAGGTGCAGCGGGCTGAGTGTGGGAGTGGGGGTGGTGGTGAGGCGGGCGGTGGGCACATCAGGCCCCGTCCTTCCTTTCCTTCCCTGAGAGGGCCCAAACTCTTCTTTCTCTTTCCCTCTCTTCCTCCTGGAGGATGAGTGGGAGGAGAGGAAGGTGTTCTCTTGCCCGCTGCCCTTTAAATCGGTCCCCCAATGATACCCCCACCCCCACCCCATACGGTCCTTTCCAGTTCTGGAGGCCCTTCGTCTCCAAGCTGGGCCGCGGCGTCCCTCCGCTCCGTTCCCCTCCTTCCCATCCCCACAGGCGTCGGGTCCAGGTTCCCAGTTTCCTCCGCCCCGCAGCCTCAGCATCCCCGCGCCACCCTACCCCACCCCGCCACATCTGCATCCCCGACCCTCCTCCCTTCGCACCCGGATCCCCGGACCCCGACCCATCCCCCCCCCCCCCCCCCCCCAACTCGGCCAGGCTCTCACCTCAGGGGCTCCGCGGCCGCAGCACAAAAGGCGGCGCTGCTGCAGCTCCGCTCCGGATGCTGCTCCCGCCTCCTCCTCCTTCTCCTCCTCCTTCTCTCCTCCCCCCGCTGCCCTCGACCGGACCCGGGGCGCTGTCACAGGCGAGGCTCGTGCGGTGTCCGGGTGCACGGGTGTCAGCCCCAGCTTCCTCCCCCCGCCCCCCGCCCCCGAGCCCCTTGCCCACTGGGCTTGAACTCCCGCTCCTTCCAAGGCCCCCGCTCCTGGCCCCCCGGGACGGACACGCCCTGAGCGGGGGATGCTGCGCTGGAGCCGCCGGCCTCTTAAAGGAGCCTGCTGCTGCCATCCGGCGCGCTCCAGGCTCGTCCCTGGCCCTTCTGGGCCCCTCACCTTCCTGCAGGCGGTGTCCTGTGACAGTCGCACCTCTGGCCTTACGCTGATTCCGTCGGAGCCCCCTATGACCAGTCCTATAAACTCCTTCCTATCTCCAGAGACAGAAGCCCTTCAACGTGGGATACCCCCCACCCGCCCAGAGCTCTAGCATTGCTCCCCTTCCATGCCGATCTTGCCAGATTTCCTTCCCCTAATTGTCACCACTCCAGTTTTACCCAACTGGAATCCACTCAGCTCAATTCCCCGTCCCCCTCCAGCGTTCCTCATTATCATTCCAAGATTCCCCTTGATCTCCACTACCTGACCCATTCTCAGGACACTCATTAGAACTAGACATTTTCGTGATCTCTCTCCAAGGTCACAAGATTTTCCAACATCTTTTAACCCGTGGTCATGAGACTTTGGGGAGGAGGGCTGGAGCTCTGGGACCCAAACATAAGTGTTCTGCTCTGCACCCAGATTAGTGGATTAGTTTTAAGAGGCCAGAAGCCTCTCTTGCTGTCTCTTCAACTGACAGACCAAGACCCACAAGCAGAGGGAATGAGACCACGACTTGCGTTCTTCCTTCTGGTCCTCTTGTCCCACTATAGCCTGATTCTCAGGCTCCAGAGGGGATCTCCTGGCCAGCTACAGAAAGGTTCACTAGGGTCATTCTAAAAAGGCTTTAGAAAAGAACTGAAACCAGACAGGCTGCGGGATAGAATTAAGGGGAAGGGAAGTGAAGGGCAACCTAGGGAAAGGAAGCAGGTGCTGTGAGTCGAAGGCCCAAGGGCCAGGAGCTTAAGCCGAGGGCTGAAGGAGTACTGCCCGAGACGCACTTGGCTTGCCCTGAGGGGCAAAGAACAGTCTCCTCCCGCGTCCAGGTAAGCCCCCCCCCCCCAGGCTCCAAAGAGCCGGGATCCGACAGCCGCCTCGCCCCTGGACCAATCACAACCTTGTCTCAGTAAAGAGGCGGAGCCAGAGGGGGATGGCTCTTTCCTTGTCCCTGCCTTCTAAGTAAGGTAACCAATCGCTATCTGCCTAGAGCAGTAAGCGCAATCGGAAATAACCAATTATACCGCGAAGCTTTTCGTGCATGCCTGACCCTGCCCCTCCAGCTGCGACAAAGATGGCGCGCAAGCTCCTGGGTTCTGTAGTTTCCTCGGGAGTCAAAGGGTCCAGTGCTCCAGTTAGCCCTTACCGCCCCGCCCCCCAGCTGCTTCCACTCTGCTACTACGCATGCCCGCTCCGGGTAGCGGAGACGCGGAAAAAGGAGGCGGGACGCTATTTTTTAAAAAATATGCGCGTGCGCGCGTACAAACACACACAGACACACAGACGCATACACACACAAAACCGCCTTCAGCTCGGGAAGAGACAGTGGACGACTCCGCTCCTCCCAGAAGGCGGTGCTGCCTGCCGGGGCAAACCACGCGGAGGGTTGTGGGGCGGATAGCTCCCCTCCGGATGGAGACTCATGGAGTCGGGTGGGCGGGGGACTCCATATCCCGGCATGCCCCGCGCCGGGCCCGACCGGCCGCGACTCGGGGCTTGGCCCCGGCCCTAGCTCGTCGGCGGTGTATTGGGGCGCGTTGAGGCTGCAGTCGCGGTGGCGCCCGCGGGGACGGAGGTGGGAATGAGTGAAGAGGAGCAGGGCTCCGGCACTACCACGGGCTGCGGGCTGCCCAGGTGAGCCGCTTTGTACTGATCCCTGTTGGGCGAAAAGCGTGGCGCGGTGCGGAGGAGTTAGCGGCGCGGCCCCAGCATGCACCTGGCCTGAGGGTTGTTCCCGGCAAGCACTGGGGTAGTGGGCCGTGGTTCCCGGCATGCATCCCGGCAGTGGCCACTGCCTCTTGCTCTAAATAGTTTGGGGTTGGCCCGGTTCCCAGACTGCACTTGGGGCACTGGGCTTTATGCTCTCGACATTCAGTGCATTTGGTGGGTACCGGATCCCTGGCCTGCACTGTGTCAGGGGACATGCACTTCCTAACTGCACCGGGGTACGGGCTCCTCCTCCTTAACTGAGACAGGAACAGTGCATTCCCCGCTTGCTCTGGGGGCAGTGCACCCTGCTTTCCCAGCCTGCATTCCTACTCCACATTGAATCCAGCTAATGTCTTCTCTACTCTCCGGGGTCCCCTGGACCCTATGTCCCCCATAGTGTGCCTGGGTCTGATATGACAGTGCTTGGCCAGGTGGGTGCAGAGTTGGACCTGTGATAAGAGTCTGTGCTCCCTGCCTCCCCCAGTATAGAGCAAATGCTGGCAGCCAACCCGGGCAAGACCCCGATCAGCCTTCTGCAGGAGTATGGGACCAGAATAGGGAAGACGCCCGTGTACGACCTCCTCAAAGCCGAGGGCCAAGCCCACCAGCCTAATTTCACCTTCCGGGTCACCGTTGGCGACACCAGCTGCACTGGTGAGGAAGGCTTGGGCATCCTGACTGGGGTGTGCATTCCCAGGGCCCTGTTGGCTTTGTTTCTTAGAGTCTCTTCCCAGTCCTTTTCTCCAAAGCCAGTGAGGGAAGGAGAGATTTCAGGGGAAAAGCCACTGACTTGTTTGGGAAAATGGGTTTTGAGGAGGTGGGTAGGCCTTGGGAGAGTCAGAGGAGCACGCAGGACTGGCACAGTGATCTGGCAGATTGTCATCATCCTAGAGGAGAAAGAGGAGATAAATGGATTTCTCAGTGTAGTATTTGGGGGAGTCAGTGCCCGCTGCACTGGGTTCTGTTCCAGGTGCTTGACCAAATTCCTAGTTAATCGTAAACCACAGTCTGATCCTGTGATAGAGGTGATAGTATCCTCAAGCTGAACAGGAGGGAAGTGAGACTCAGAGGGGTTTCAGTGAGTGCTGTAAGGTCACATGTCTAGTGAGTGGCAGAGCCAGGCCTTGACTCTAGAGCCTACCCTCTTTCTGCTTTTCCAGCCATCTCTATTTATTGAGAGAAAAGAAGGTGCTTCCCAGAGGAAAGTAAAGCAGAGAAAGAATCTCCACCCAAGGTGTCTGAGCTCAGGGGCTTCCTCCTGACATGGCTTGATTTGGGGAGCTCTGGGGAAGATAAAAGCCCTCCCTTCTAGCAACTAGTGTAACATTTCTAGTCTTGGGCAGGGGCAGTTGGTGAGAGGGGCTTGGTTGACTCCCTCCAGCTATGAGGAGAGAAGCTGTGGGATGCTGGTTTTTCTTCTGTCCTCCCAGTGACATCCAGTATTGCCCACGCCCCTCTCTCAGGTCAGGGCCCCAGCAAGAAGGCAGCCAAGCACAAGGCAGCTGAGGTGGCCCTCAAACACCTCAAAGGGGGGAGCATGCTGGAGCCGGCCCTGGAGGACAGCAGGTGAGGGAGGAACAGCGGAGGCTTCCTAGAGGCCCTGCCAGGAACCCAGGCCCCTGCGCCACCTCCTCTGCCCAGTAGGCCTGGCCTGGTGACACTTAGCCACCTTGACCTGGCCCCTTCCTGAGAGTTTCCTCTGGACAGAGCAGGATGCTGCCAGGGCTTCTGCTGCTGTGAAGGACCCTTTGGGGGGAATGTCAAGGGGCTGTGGCTGTGGTTTGGGCCCAGCTAGGGAGGGAAAGGGGTGGAGGCTGAGGCTAGAGGGGTTGCACCCCTACATGCCTCCTCTCTCTAGCAGGTTTTCCTTCCCTCTTCCACACTTACATTGGAATTTTTTTTGCCTCCCCATGTTTCTTGGGTAGGAAGAGATCCTCCTTCCCCTTTTCTTAGTCTTCTTGATCCAGTGTTTGGCAGCAAAAGCTCCGAGGAGGAAAAGCTGGTGGTTAAGCTTCCCTGAGTCTTTGGCTCCAGTGGGAAGGAATTTTCTTAGGGAATGGGCAGGTCAGAAGGACCTGGGTCCCCACCCTCTACTCCCCCCACCCCCAACATGGGTGTGAATCAAAGGCCCCCTTCCCCTCGGGAAGTTCTTTTTCTCCCCTAGACTCTTCACTGCCTGAGGACATTCCAGTTTTTCCTGCTGCAGCGGCTGCTACTCCTGTTCCATCTGCTGTTCCAACCAGGTATCTTGTATTTCCTACTGGCCTGAAGGGGGGAGGAAGGGGTCCTGGCTCCTGGTCCCCCAGCCCTTGGCCCTGGCTGGTCAGGCAGGAGGAAGTCTGAGAGTAAACAGAGGATGGAATAGTTGGGGACCAGAATTTGAAGAATTTGCACCAGTTGGTAAGCTCTTGGGACAGGAGGTAATATATGACTTTTAAATAGCCACAGGGGGGGGAAAAATAGCCACAGGGATGAGATGTTTGACCATGTTCAAGGGTCTTGCAGGCCCCATTTTCTTCTGAGTTGGTCACATGATGGTCCTGTGTGTGCCTCCCATCAGGTGCTTCCAGGGACTGGATATATAGCCCCTCGCCCACTGTCCTGCCAAGGTGATGATCCGGTGTTCCAGAAAAATCTAAATGGGCCTGGGTCCTGGAAGAGACCTCACTTGGGTGGGAAAGGGAGGAAGCAGGCTGGATGTTTGGAGAGACAGCTGCTTGCCTGGCAGACACTAGGAAGTTGGTAGCAGGAATATCAGAGCAGAGCTTAGGACTCATGGAGAGCCACAAAAGGGACAGCCCCATCAGCTTTGGCCCTGGACCCTTGTTCCTTCAGGACCCCCCCCATGGAGGTGCAGCCCCCCGTCTCCCCTCAGCAGTCTGAGTGCAATCCTGTTGGCGCTCTGCAGGTGTGCCCCCATCCTCATTTCCCGTGCATGCCTGTCTTCCCTTGGACTTGGGGCTGTGAGGGACGGTTATGTGGGGGCTCTTCCCCTGTTCTGAGGGCTTTTCCCACCTCCCTTCGTTCCTCCTCTAACCTGGAATCTGAGGCTCCCAAGGCAGGAGGGAGAGGATGTAAGGAGTCTTTTCTCACTCTGCCTTGTCCACCCTTGTTTCTCCCTCCCAAGGAGCTGGTGGTGCAGAAAGGCTGGCGGTTGCCCGAGTACACGGTGACTCAGGAGTCTGGGCCGGCCCACCGCAAAGAGTTTACCATGACCTGCCGAGTGGAACGTTTCATTGAGATTGGTAACTGGGCAGAGGGGAGTTCTTGAAGCTACTCCAGCCCTGGCCACAGGCAGCTCCTAGCCTCTCTGTGCTACAGCTTCACTGTCCTGGCTGAGACCCCTGGCTCAGCTCCTTCTCCCAGCTGCTGCTTTGTCCTGGCCTCCCCCGACCCTCTCTGGCTGACCAGGTTCTTAGGTGCATGGCAGGGCCCAAGCTCCTCTTTCCAATTGACATCCCACAGGGGACCCCCAAGTTTGAGCTGGGTGGAAAGCACTGGAAAGCCTGTTGGGAATCATAACCCAGCAACCCTCTCCCTATACGCAGGCAGTGGCACTTCCAAAAAGCTGGCAAAGCGTAATGCGGCGGCCAAAATGCTGCTTCGAGTGCACACGGTGCCTCTGGATGCCCGGGATGGGAATGAGGCAGAGCCCGATGATGATCACTTCTCCATTGTAAGTGGCTTGTGTGGGCCAGGCCCTGTGGTCCATCCTCCATGCCAGGCAGGACACTGGGGACTTGGGCCTGTCACTCGGGAGTGAGCCTCTCCGGATCCCAGGCCAGCTCCTGCCCATTTTTCTCCCAGACCCAGAGTTCCTTGGCCATCTCCCCCCCCCTCCCCCAACCTCAGCTGTAGGCCTACCCGGTGAGTGCTGTGGGGAGTTGGCCCAGGGCTGGAGCCCTGGAGCCTGCACTTACTGGAATGAGGAAGGCTGCCTGGACCCCTGGCCCAGACTTCAGTAGTTAGAGGGGGCCAACTCGGGGAAGGCCGGCTGAATGAAGCATTCCTTCTGTGGGTTTTTCTCTCCTTGGCATCGAATGTCCTGTTAAATGCCTGGGTCTCGGCTCATGGCCGCATCTTTCTCACTGTCCCATCTTATCAGGGTGTGGGCTCCCGCCTGGATGGACTTCGGAACCGGGGTCCAGGCTGCACCTGGGATTCTTTGCGGAATTCAGTGGGAGAGAAGATCCTGTCCCTCCGCAGCTGCTCCTTGGGCGCCTTAGGTGCTCTGGGCCCTGCCTGCTGCAGTGTCCTTAGTGAGCTGTCTGAAGAGCAGGCCTTCCATGTCAGCTACCTGGATATTGGTATGGCCAGTTGGGAGGCCAGGGGATGGTGGGGACTGAGCCAGAGCAAGTACGGATGGGCCCACAGGGGGTTGGGGAGGGCACGACCATGAGGATGCAGATACCCCGCTCCCTGTGCTGCCTTCCCACCCAACACCACCTCTATCCTCTCTTTTGGTCTCCAGAGGAACTGAGCCTGAGCGGGCTCTGCCAGTGCCTGGTGGAGCTGTCCACGCAGCCAGCGACTGTGTGTCACGGCTCCGCAATGACCAGAGAGGCAGCTCGTGGGGAGGCTGCTCGCCGGGCCCTGCAGTACCTCAAGATCATGGCGGGTAGCAAGTAAAGCCCCAGCTGGACTCAGACACGCCTCCTGGCTCCCTACTCTTCTTCCCCCAGCCTACGCGTCTGTTCAGCTTTGGTAACCCCCCCCCACCCTCGGAGGTGCCGTCTCTACCTCTGACACAGACTGCCTGCCTGCAGGCTGAGGAGGACACCGGGCCAGGAGCCAGGGACCACGGGGCCTTGGCTGGTCCAAGATCTGTCCTTATGGCACTGGTGATGATGAGTGGGAATGAAATCTGGGGGCTCTCCCTGAGAGCCCGGAATAAATGTGCTGCCTCTTGGATTCTTAAACCCTGCTCTTTCTGTTCTCCTGCCTAGGGCCGACAGCAGAGGAGGTTAGCACCAGGGCACCCTGTTGTGCCTCCCCACCTTGTTCTGGTGGCAGGAGGCCCCATCACCTGTGTTCCTGCAGAGCTTGGTTTGGCAGAGATGGAGGGGCTATGGCCCTGGCCCTGGGTTTCTCTCCCCACCCTTTCAAGTCTCAGATGGACAGACACATGGATTCAGAAGCCACAGCTTTATTAGGGGAGGAAGGGAGGCCTGGCCCTTGTAGTTGGGAGCATACATATCAAGAGATGACAGGTCACTTCTTCCCAAAGCGCTGAGGGGCAGCCAGGCTCCAGAAGGGGGAGCTGAACCCTTCCCCGGCTCGGGGACTCAGCTGTTTGCTGTTCCAGGAGCCCCAGGCGTTTCTGCCAAACCTTGGGAAAGAGCCATCTTCAGCTGTAGGTCCTTTCAGCCCCTCCTTCCTCCAGCCCCCACCCTCCCGTTTGGCTCAGGCCTGGCCCTTGTCTCTCTCAGACTCACCTCTGGGGCTGGAACAGAAAGGTTGGGCTCCGGCCTGGTCTCTGCATGGCCTGGAGCAGGGAACGCAAGAATGACCCAGGGGTCTGGACTTCCTGCAGTGGGTGGGCTCCGCTGTCTTCTTCCTGTGGTATAGGGACGTTGGGGAGGGAAGATGGGCAAAGGCCTTGGACATTTTAGGTCACACTGGGAAAGGAGTAACTCAGAGGCACATTGTAGGAGGCTGAGGAGCCACTGAAGACCCTGACAGCCAGAGTATTTGAACTGAGAGCACAAGGCTCAAGCTGACATAGAAAAATGGTGACAGTGGGGGAGCAGGGGGAGGTGCCTGGGTGACACAGTCCCTTAAGTGGCCCACTCTTGATTTTGGCTCAGGTCGTGATCTTAGGGTTGTGGGCTCAAGCCCCCCGTCAGGCTCTGCACCGTGTGGAGCCTGCTGGAGGTTCTCTCCCTGCCCTCTGCCCCTCTTCTCACTTGCCTTCTCACCAAATAAAATCTTTTAAAAAATAAAAATAAAAATCGTGACATGGGGCTGGGGCAGTAACTTACCATGAAGATCTGGTCTTCACTTTCATCGCCTGGTCCTCCAGCACAGCCTCCGTCTGTTAGTAGCAGCACCAGCAGCACCACTGCGGCCCGCCTGGGCTCCATGCTGCCGTCTGCCTTCCTGCAGCCATACCCGCTTCTTATACCAGCGGTGGCCCGGGCCCCCCACCCTGCAGCAGCCTGAGGGGCAATCTACAGCAGGCGAGGGAAATGCACAGCTCCATTAGGAGCCGCCTGGGAGCCCCTCCCATGGCACCTCTGGGACTTCCTGCTCCCGGCCTCCGGCCCCCAGCCCCTAAGGCTAGAGTTATAGACTTTATTAGATACATAAATTCTGTCTCCAGAGCTCAAGAAGCATCATTAATTGCAGATGTTTTGTCAGAGCCAGGCCCTAGGGGGCCTTCAAGAACCCCCAATTCTTCAAGTTTCGAGAGTTCCAATCGATCACCTCCTCGCTTTCCTAACTTGAGACTAAAAGCGTAGAGGAGGTCTTGTCAAGAAGGTCTAGGCACTACGTCTTGGAACAGAGGGAAGGAGGGAAGAGCCAGGGTTAGAGTGAGCCAGGATGACCCAGCCTGGTCCCTCTTGTGACTGGCTGCCGCAGGGGTCATCCAGCCCCTTCACCCCGTTGCCTATGTGCCCCTTGTGGGGATAAAAATGGAGTCACTCCTCCGAGATTTGCCTGTGGATAGGAAAGTGGGCTACAGAAGGAGACTAAAAGGTTTCAGAGCCCACAGAAAGTGGGGATTGCCCCCCATCATAGAGACAGGCCCCATGCTCACGGGGGAGCCCCACTCGGGCTCTGCCTCACCTGGGCGTCTACAGCCATCCTTCGCAGCTGAAGCACTCTGCTGCCACCCTGTGGCCACAGCTTGACAGTGTCAGGGCCGGCCATTTCCTGTCTCTGCTCTTTGAGGGGTGAGGCTATATAGATGGAAGTTCCTACCGCCCTGACTCTAAGGGGTTCCCAAAAGGCAGGGGGAGGGTTGGTATCTGGTTTTGTTCACCTCCTTCTAGTCACCCCAGCCTCTGCTTGGCTCCGACCTGTGAGGGCAGGCGACAATCCTGCCTTTTTAGGAAAAAATCGTTTTTCCTCAGGAGTCCTTTAAAGTCATCTGGGTCACTTTTTCTTCTGACCTTAGAATCCCTTCCTAAGCATCACTGCCCAGCCCCTCAATCCCAGTGTGGTTCTCCAGCCTATGCTGGAGAGGGGCCATGGCGTCAAGAGCCTGTGCATCAGTCTTGGGCAAGCAAGCTCTCTAAACTGCAGTTTCTTCACCTAAAACATGGCAACATTGAAAGGAACTACTTTCTAGGGTGAGCATTATTTGAGATAATTCTTGTAATTCACCCAGCACAGGATCTGGCACAGAGCAAGTGTCCTCAAAAGCGTTAGCAGTCCTGCCACTGCATCACTAACTTGGCGTCTCCTGAGACAGTGATCAAGCAGGTTTACCCGAGAACCAAGCTGGCTTCCATGAAGTTACAGAACACTGCACATCTTTCATGTCTGCAAGCCTTCCATGTATCTGAAGACAGATGTCCCTCTTCCACTCTGCAGTTTTAAGGGAATTCCCCCGTTTCCTTTAAAGCAAGGCATCTAGAAACCATTCATAATTTTGGGGAGGTAGAATAGAGCAGGTTCATCTGGATGTTTTAGATACTAATTTGGCCTAAGCTAGGGTGAACCCTTCTGTATGCTTTGTCCCCCAGCTGGTCCCAAGCACAGAACCTG